>CATIWM010476304.1:0-10175 GCA_949671775.1 Mallotus repandus
AATAATTAATAAAATAAATCTAAATGAACACAAGACTAAAAGAAGTTGGTATTCCGTATCCAGAACTCCTGGTTGTGGTGCTAGCTTGTATTAGAGAATCGAGTTACCACCACTTTCGATTTATCCCAGTTATTACCCTGGCTGGCGACTCCTCATCTCCACGCCATGTCTTTGTGATAGTGGTTTGTGTGTTCCCTAGAGCCCTGAGCTCAAACAATGTTGCGGTTGCAATAAACTTGGGCGCGCGCTAAACCCCACCGTCTACAGTGTCAATCCATTAATAAGGGTGAATATAGATGCATCAGCAGGAGGAACCATCATGTCAAAAACACGTGAAGAAGCTTTAGAACTTTTCGAGGAAATAGCCAACACACAAAGCGTCTAGTCTAATGAGAGGATTATTCCAAAGAAAGGAGGGTCTATTGAAGTTGATAATTTCACCATGATAAATGCAAAATTGCATGCTTTATCCAAAAGAATGAATCAATTAAATGTTAATGCTATATTTGTGTCTAACTTTTCTTCTTCTTATGAGTTGTGTCAGGGTGATCATCCGACTATTGAATGTCAAATGATGCAAGGATTGTCAATGAAGAACATGAACAATATGAACAACTTCAAAGGGTAGTAAAATCAAGTGCATGGTAACACTTACAATTCTAGCTGGAGAAATCATCCTAACTTCTCCTGGAGTAACAAAGGAAACAACCAGTGGAGACTACCAGCACCACTAGGTTTTGGAGGTCAGAATGCTCAATATCACCAATCTTAATTCCATTAAGGTAAGGGTTCGTCCTTAAGAATCACTCTCAAGAACAAATTGGAGAAATTCATAGAAGTAATGTCAGTAAAAATAAATCAACAAGATGAAACCAAAAAAAGATTAGAAGGTAAATTTAAACAAATGTTTAAAAATTACTCTTCCTCTATTCATAACTTGGAGATACAAGTGGGGCAATTGGCAAACTCCTTATCAAAGAGAAACCAAGGTTCATTGCCAAGCAACACTAAGAAGAATCCAAAGGAGCAACTGAAAGCAATTGCTTTGAGAAGCGGAACAGAGATCTAAACTCTAAAAGCAATAGTGGAATATAAGAAGAAGCAGAAGGAAGGGGAGAAAGAACAAGAAGATGAATGGGTTAAAGTCCAAGTGAAGCAAGAACTAGAAGTTCAAAATTAATAATAAGAGAAGCCAAAGTCATAACTAATTCAACCTTATAAACCTCCAGTTCCATATCCTCAAAGACTCATGAAACAGGACATGACCAGTAATTTGCAAGGTTCTTGGAGAGATTCAAGTCACTTCACATCAACATGCCTTTAGTGGAATGTCTTTCTCAAATCCCAAAGTATGTAAAGTTCTTGAAGGAGCTGATTTTCAATAAAAAGAAACTACAGGAGTTTAAGATAGTCATAATTATAAAAGAGTGTAGTGTAATTATTTCTAATAAACTTCCTTTAAAAAGGAAGCATCCGGAGAGTCTCACTATTCCATGTTCTATTGGAAATTTAAAATTTCAAAAGGCTTTATGTGATTCAGGAGCTTCAATTAATCTTATGCCTTTGCCAATTTATATGAAATTGGGATTAGGAGAGACAAAACCCTTAAGCATCCTCTTATAACTTGTAGAAAGAATAGTGAAGGAACCAGAACATATAGTGGAAGATGTGCTAGTAAGGGCTAGAAAATTAAAATTTTCCAATTGACTTTGTAGTTTTAGATTTTAAAGAGGATGAGGATGTTCCCTTGATCCTTGGTATGCCTTTTCTTTACTGTGAAAGCCGTAATTGATGTCTATGATGGAACACTCACACTGCGAGTAGGAGATGAAAGTTGTAAGTTTGATGTTTACCAATGTATGAAATACCCTGCTGACAATGATTTATGTTTAAGAGTTGATGTTGTGGATGAATGTGTGAGTGAAGTCCAATGACAGAGGTTGGTAAAGTTTGTGGAAATTGAAAATATGGAGAAGTGTTTTTAGGTACAATCCTCTCAAGATGAAGAAAACCTTAAACACCAACCCCACTTACCTCATATACAATTACCAAACACTAAACCAACACCACCCTTAACCATAAAACCACCAAATTTACACTTGAAACCTTTACCCAATTATTTGAGTTACACTTTTCAAGGAGAAGATCAAACTCTACATGTGATCATATCCTCCAAACTCACCCAAAACCAATAGGAGTTATTTGTGAAAATGCTAAGAAAGAGGATGAAAGCAATTAGTTGGCAAATATCTAACATTAAAGGCATAAGCCCTTCATACTGCATGCACAAAATCTTGATGGAGGAGGGACACAAGCCAACCATCAAAAGGTAGAGAGGACTCAATCCAAACATGCAAGAAGTGGTGAAAAAAGAGGTGGTCAAGCTTCTAGATACAAGAATCATTTACCCAATCTCAGATAGTTCATGGGTGAGCCCAATCCAATGTGTGCCAACGAAGAGAGGAATGACCATTGTGGAAAATAAAGAAGGGGAAGCAATTCCTACAGGAGTTATGAATGGATGCAGGGTGTGCATTGATTATAGGAAGTTGAACTCAGCTATAAGAAAAGATCAGTTTCCATTGCCATTCATTGACCAGATGTTGGAGAGGATAGTAGGAAATGCTTTCTATTATTTCTTGGATGGTTATTTAGGATACAATCAAATTGCAATAGCTCTAAAAGATCAGGAGAAGACCACTTTTACATTTCCTTTTGGCATATTTGCTTATAGATGAATGCCATTTAGATTATGTAATCCTCCTGCAACATTCCAAAGATGTATGATGGCTATATTTGCAGATTTAGTGGAAGAGATCATGGATGTTTTCATGGATGACTTTTCAGTTTATAGAGACTATTTTAAAGGATGCTTGGAAAATCTAGAGCGAGTACTTGCACATTGTGAGGAAACCAACTTAATGCTAAATTGGAAGAAATGCCATTTTATAGTTGATGAAGGAATTGTTCTTGGGCACAAAATCTCAGTTCAATGCATTGAGGTTGATAAAGCAAAAGTGGAAACTATTAAGAAGCTACAATATCCAACAAATGTGAAGGGTGTTAGAAGTTTTTTTGGACGTGCAGGCTTCTACAGGCAGTTTATCAAGGATTTTTCTAAAATCTCTTAACCTCTTTGTAAATTACTTGAGAAAGATTCACCTTTTATCTTTACTAATGAGTGTAAATTAGCTTTTGATAGGTTAAAGGAGGCACTCATTTCAGCTCCTATAGTTATAGTACCTTATTAAAATCTTCCATTCGAACAAATGTGTGATGCAAGTGATCATGCAATACGAGTGATACTTGGCCAAAGGAAGGAGAATAAGCTCCATGTGATTTATTATGCAAGCAAGACATTGACAGAAGCACAACTCAATTATGCCACTACAGAAAAGGAGATGTTGGCAGTTAGTTTTGCATTTGATAAATTTAGATCTTATCTTCTTGGTTCTAAAGTTGTTATGTATATAGATAATGTTGCATTGAAGTACCTTATGATATGAACAAAAAGGATTCCAAACCAAGGCTCATTAGATGGGTGCTTCTACTGTAAGAGTTTGATATTGAGATCAAAGATAAGAAGGGATTCAAAAATGTTATAACTGATTATCTCTCAACATTGGAGTTGGATTCAGAAGAAGAAGAGGAAGAGCCTATCAAGGAAATATTTCCAAATGGAATGCTCTTGGTAATTAAAAGCTAGGATGCTCTTTGGTTTGCTGATATAGCCAACTTCCTCAAAAGTGGCGAGTTTCCAGAAGAATTCACTAAAGAACAAAAGAAGAAGCTAATCCAAGACTCCAAATCCTACTTGTGGGATGATCCTTTTCTGTGGAAATTGTGCAACGATGGCATGATAAGGAGGTGTATAGCAACTGGTGAGATTTGGTCAATTTTACAATATTGTCTTAGAATGGTCAATCGTGGCCATTTTGGTTTATAGCAAAGCATGTCATCTTCATGTTGAGTTTGAATATAAGGCCTATTGGGTGGTTAAAGCTTTAAATTATGATTTCAAGGAAGTAGTGAAAAAGAGAATTTTGCAATTGAGTGAACTTAAAGAAATTAGAGAAGCTGCATATGAGAACTGAAGGATTTACAAGGAGCATACAGAGAGGTTGCATGATGCAAAGGTCAAGATCAAGAGGTTTAAAGAAGGTGATCAAGTTTTGTTGTTCAATTTAAGGCTTAGATTATTCCTACGAAATTTGAAGAGTAGATGGTTAGGTCTATTTATGGTGACTCGTGCATATCCTTATAGAGCTGTGGAATTATGCAACACTCAAGGAGAAAAATTCAAAGTAAATGGACAAAGATTGAAGCTATATCATGGAGTCATATTGGAGAATTTTTGCCAAGTTGACTATTTGAAAGATTCAATTGAGTGATCAGCATTATGGTCTAGCTTATGGACTTTAAACAAGTGCTTTTTGGGGGCTCAATCAAGCCTTTTATTTTGTTTAATTTGATTTATTTATTAATTTTATTTCTCATGTAAATTTCTTTCTTTATTGAGTTTAAAAACTCATGATTTTCCCCTTATGAATTATTTTTCAAGAAATGAAGAAGAGGGGTTGATTCAACCTTTGGGATTCAGTGAATATTTGGATAGCCTTGGAGTTTTATAATAAGAAATAGGTCTTCTAGAAAATTGGATTAGACATATAAATCTTTCCGAATTGAGCTTACTTGTCAAAATCTGAGTTCAATTGAGTTTTCAAATCTTGAGTTGAAGTCAGCACATGGAGCTTTCATTTTTAGGATATGCAGTTCTTAGTATTTCAGCAATATCTTGAGCTACAAAGGTCCGATTGCGGTGATTAAAAGTGATATAGAAAGAGTAGAAAAATAAAACTTTAGCCCTTGAAGATAATCGAATCAGCCAAATCTTTCTTTATTAAAGTTTATTTCTATGAAGAGTTTATTTCATCAGAGATGGTTTTCTTCAGTAAGTGTGATAATCTTCCTTTAATGTTTTATTTTGACTTTTAAATTAGAAAAATAACTTGTGGTTAAGGATTTTTTATTTTTAATGAACTTAATGCTTACTGTTCCATTAAATGATTAAACCTGGATACTTGATATTTAAGAAAGATGCTTATAAGTAGGAATTAAGTTTCTTTTCTTAGGATAGTCTAGTTCATATATACTTAGGCACCTACAGCTATTCTCTATATAAAAAAAACAACAACAACAATGATATGGAGCATAACACACACTCGTTAGGAGCTAAAATTTCAAATTCAAATTCCTATGCTCCTTCTACTCCAATGCTCTATTATAGAGTAAGAGTATCCAAAGAACCCCTTTTGGAGGTATCCACACTAAGTAGTATAAGAAAGGTGGGGGATATTGAGATTGGGAAGATTTTAATTAAATAAATAAGATGAGTGCCATATTGTTGCTTTGTATGTGTGAATTTTGTACTACTTAAGTATAGAGATAATTCCTATTTACTTTCATTTTTCTTAAATGTTAATTATTCATTTACATGAATACAATGGGATAGTTTTCTTTTTTGCACGGCAATTACTACATCTTTGGCCTCGAGTTATTATTTTAATTTATAGTTTTTAAGCTTTATATTAAAGGAAGATTGGAATGGTTAGTCAAGTTAAAACCGGTTGATGATATTGATTATTTATATGAATAGGTTATTTTTCATGTTTTGCTTTAGGACAAGCAAAGACTTAAGTGTGGGGGAATTTGATGAGTGTGAAAAATCTTGTATTTTGAACACTCTTTTTTATGGGATTAGAATCTAATTAGTTGCATTTTTAATAAATTTAGTTAATTTAAAGATCTTTTATTTGCTTTTGTTAATTTTGTTTAGTTGTTAAATTTTTTATTGATTTTGTGGATTTTTAAGTAATCTTTATTTAAATTTTGAAATAAGGCTGCATGGGAGGTAGTTAAAGGATTTGAACAAGTCAAAGATAGGATTTGGAGGAAGCACAAGTCAAAATCTTAAAGAAAGGTAGAGTTTTAAAGGCAACTTGTTCCTGTGCAGCCATGTGCCCAGGTGTCCACAGCCATGCCTAAGTGTTAGAAGCTGCCATAGCCATGCACACCCTACAACACAGCCACGCAACCTGATTCAACACAAAGAAGACTATTCTTGCGCACCTATGTGCGTGGGTGCGTACATCTATGCAAGGTGTTACAATAACTTTTCAAATTTGAATTTTAAGCTGCTAAAAAGGGGGATTTCATAGATTTTAAATTCTAACAAACTTGAGATATAATGGGGGCTAGGGTCTATTTAAAGGGAGCCTCCAAGATGAACAATTAAGCTTGTTTTTACATTTTTCCTTTCTTAAGAATCAAAGTTAGTTTTGATTTAAGTTATTTTTCATTAATGAAAAAAGAGATTTTTGTTAGAAGTTTGAGAATAGAAAACCCTTTTATTCTAGTTGGTTTAGTAGAAAAAGGGGTTCTTCTTAATTTAACTCTTGTTATTTCCATTTATTTTAAGTAATGATAATTGTTTATACTATGTAAACCTCGTCTTCTTCTCTTTCTTTCAACATGAGTAGCTAAATAGATTTTTAGGGTTCTTATTTCAATTCAACTATGTGCATATTGTGATTGAATCTAAGTCTTTTATCTTAATTCTTTGGTTATTGTTGAACTTAATGTCATCTTAGGCTTGATCACCCTTAGATTGAATTTACACTTTAGAACTTGATTGAGAGATAGGTTCTATTGGATTCAAACAATAACCTATTAGTTGCTTACTTAGTTAAGAGACATTTAAGTAGCTAATATTGATTAAAAAGCTGGACTTAAAATTAACTTTTAGAAACACTTGGCTAGTGAGAGCTATAAAAATTGGTGTAAATTTTACTCAATTAATTATAGGTTTATCTGAGAGGAAAATCTATGATCTTAAAGATGCTTTCAAATTGAATTAAGGTTAGTTTAAGACTTAGATGTTTAATCTATTTTAAGAAAAAGTTGAATTGAGAATAAGAACCCTAGCTTTTAATTTGATTGATAAATTTAATTAAATTTATTTTATTTATTTTTACTTAATTTTCAAACAAAATTATGTGTTTAAACAAACAAGCACATTTAGTATTTCAATACTCAATTTGCAATCTCTGTGGGACGATATCTTATTTTACTACTTGAAATGATTCCGTACACTTGTGAATTTCTCACATCACTTTTGCATTCATAAAACCTTTTCACACAGTAAGTATGCAATCCATAATAATCCGATAATAGTCATTGTTTTGTTGTTCATGTTTCACTCAAACCTGGTGGTGGAGTATTTGGCTATCATCACTCATAGCATATACTTATACATCGTTGAATGGACCCTTGAGTAGGGAGACACAGTGGAGTTATATAGTTGTAGGAACTAAAGCCTTTTTTTACCCAAGACTTAGCTCATGTAGTGACTTAGCAATTTCCTTTACGTTCTTTCCCATATGCATGTGTTTGATGCCATATAGTATTTCCCTTTATAAAACCCAAGCCCATTTAAAATGGACTATGTCAAAATGGGCCTATCATGCCCATTATTAAATTTATTGGACTTTGGTTTTATTTAGAGAAAATGCTACTTACTTGTCAATATCGCCTCAAGAGTTATCTTATATACGATGATTTTGTTATCCCTTGATGATAATCAAAACCCATACCAAAAATACTAGGAAAAGAGAATCACTATTGAACATGTGTGTGGGAGAAATAAAGTTGGGAGCCTTCGCTTCATGGTTTACTTGTGTTTGTAAATAAATAATTATAAATAATTTTACATTTCATACATACATGACATTCACTATAATTTCTTTTTAAAATGCATTTTTTATAGCCACAAGCCTCTTCTTGTTTGGAAGCATATCAAGTGTAATTTGGCCCCACCAATATCAAGGATCCAATCAAATAATTGAGACCACTTTACAAGCAAGCAGAATGGCAGGACCCTCTAATTTTGATGTTAAATCTTTCAAGAAAGAACTTTTGAAAGAAATCAAGGATGAGACAAGACAGATGATCAGAGACATGGTTGTTAGTAAGGAAGATATCCTTTGATGAATAAGATTATGAAACTAGAATTGTTCTTAGTGAGCCACTAAAAGAAAAATTGAATGCACCAGTAAATCCAATTGAGTTAGAATGGATGAAAGATATGAAAAGGCAAATGGATCAACAACAGATTGAGATGAAAAAGCATGGGCTCAATCCTAAATTTATCGACTTGGACTTAGATTTAGAGGAGGAAGAACTGTTGCCCTTGAAATTCAAATTTTCAAATATGAAGAAGTACTCTGGCACTGATGATCCTCACCTACACTAGAAGCAGTACGTCACCTATATGAAGGCCACTAGGTTGTCTAAAGCTCAGATTGTCAAAAAAAAATTAATGTCCTTAGAAGGAGCTACTATCAAGTGGTACTACACTCTAGATGCACATGTTCAACAATATTGGAAGGAGCTATGTTCAACCTTCATTAAGTAGTATGGCCTAAATTTGTAATTTGAAGTTTCTCTTCAAGAGTTACAGAATACAAAACAAAGATCGAATGAGTCGTTCACAAACTTCCTGACTAAATAGAGAGGAAACTTTGCTCAAATGAAGCATAGACCTACAAAATCATACCAGCTAATCATAATGATAGAAGCATGCATTCCACGAAGCATGCTAGTAAATTGAAGAACATAGGCATAAGGGACTTCAAAGAGTTATACCTGTAAACACCCAATTTCGGGATGACTAGAGCAAGGATGCGACAGAGGACCCAATGATGAAAATTGATTATGGATTTGGATTTATTAGATTTGATTTAATGGTTTTGAAATAAATTGTAAATTATTTTTCGGAACTATTTTAAAATTATTTATTTATTTATACATTTATTATTATTATCATTATTATTTAATTTAAAAAACATCAAAAATTAAAAAATTAGAAAAAAGGAAAAAATTCAAAAATAATAATAAATAAATAAGTTTTCAAAAATAACAAAATTAAAAAGAAGAAAAAAATTAAGAAAAAAGCATTCAATTTGCAATGTGCAAATGGCCAACTTTTGGTCAAACGGAAATAAAATTATGGATTGGCCATTCAATTTGCAAATTGGCCACGTTTTTGGTTAAAAAAAAAATTGTTTTCGGAAAACTAAATTTTTGACAAAAATATAAATTTTCGATCAAAAATCTATATTTCTAATCAAAAAATTATATTAATTAATTAATAATTTCAGTAAAAAAATTATATTTCCAATTAGAAATATAAATTTTCGATCGAAAATTTATATTTTTGATTAGAAATATAATTTTTTGACCAAAATTATTAATTAATTAATTAAATTTTTCATTTTATCTTATTCTACTTTTTATTTAATTTTAAATTGGTTGTTTTTATAAATACTTTTTTTTAGATAAATAATAAAATAATTTTTTTAAATAAAATAAATTATTTTTATCCTGTAACCAATTTAGGGTTAAAGGATTAGATCTATATATATATATCATATTCTTTTCAGGGAGGAGGAGGCTCCAAGGGTTTTATGATTTTTCTCTGCTTTCTAATTTTTAGCAGTGAGCGAAAAAACGTAGCCCTCTCTCTTACATAGTTTTTTCTTCTAGTTCATTGTCGTAATCATATTGAAATAAACTAAAAAATTCACAGACAATACCAAACCACGGGCTTCCATTAATGGTAATAACTTTCTGAAAGGAATTAATATTGCATCCAACCTTCTTCATCTATTCTTTTATTTTTAGTTTTATTTCATTTATTTATTTTTATTTCTATTAAGTTTTTTTAGGATCCATTCTAATTAATTTATTTTGTAATTATTTTATTTTCATGGATAGAGTTATATGAACAAGTGAAAAATTACACAACTAAAAAATAAGGACGGAAAAATACAGTTCCAATCGCTAATTCTTCATTATTCATTTGTTTGGTGTTTGTTTATTTTCAATCATAAAAATCATTTTCTCATAAAAACATATAAATATTAGTTACTTTACTGTTTTATACATTCTTGGTTTCATTTTATTTTTCTTTTGGTCCAATATTTGGTTCACAATTGATTTATTTCTTTTGTTTTATCGTTACTTTTTTTTTTATTATTTTTTTGTTTAATTTTTTATTCTATTTATTTGTTTACTTTTGCTTTTTAATCTATATATTTCACTAATATTTATATTTA
>CATIWM010476322.1:0-10488 GCA_949671775.1 Mallotus repandus
TTTATCTACGCAAATTCAATACATGCAAATTCTTTAAATGGACAATGGTCCATTTAATTTTTTCCTTATGAATATTTTTTTTTTATATAATTTGTCCATTTCGCCAAACTGAATGGCGAAATAGACACAAAATAAAAAAAAAATAATTGGAAGTTCATTTCCCCATTTTAACCGGTGAAATGGACATTTCACCATTTTGACGGGGAAATGGGCATTTCGCCAATCCAAATGGTGAAATGGGCACTTCTGTGAGAGACACTCGCTACCTTAGCTAAAAGTACTATAAATTAAAAAAAAATTTCAAAATTTACCAAAAAAAAAGAAATAGCTTCAAAAGTACCATAAAAAGTAAATTAGTTTTATTTTATTTTACCATAAATTGATAAATAGCCCTTATTTCATTATCAATTTTAAGATGTGGCTATATAAAAACCAACAATAGAATCGTACAGTCATCATTTTATCAACAATCTTAAGTCATGACTAAATAAAAACTTATAAATAGAGCAGTACAATTATAATTTCATTACCAATCTTAAGACGTGGCTAAATAAAAATTAACAAATAAAACAGTATAATCATCATTTCATCCCCATACATAAGGCATGGCTAAATGAAAACCAACATTAAATTAGTATAGTCATCATTTTATCACCAACCTTAAGGTGTGGCTAAATAAAAACCAACAATAGAGTAGTACAGTCATCATTTTATCACCAATTTTAAGTCAGTGACTAAATGAAAATCAACAAATAGAGTACTACAATCATAATTTCATCACCAACCTTACGACGTGGATAAATGAAAACTAACAAATAAAGCAGTACAATCATCATTTCATCACTAATATTAAGACATAGCTAAATGAAAACCAACAATAGATTAGTACAGTCATCATTTTATCACTAATCTTAAGTCGTGACTAAATGAAAACCAACAAATAGAGCAGTACAATCATAATTCAATCATCAATCTTAAGATGTGACTAAATGAAAACTAACAAATCGAGCAATACAATCATCATTTCATCCCATTCATAAGACGAGGCTAAATAAAACCAACAACAAAGCAATATAGTCATCATTTCATCACCAACTTTAAGATGCAGCTAAATGAAAACTAACAATAGAGCAATACGATCATCATTTTATCACCAATCTTAAGTTGTAACTAAATGAAAACCAATAAAAAGAGTAGCACCAACCTTATGATGTGGATAAATGAAAACTAACAAATAAAATAGTATAGTCATTATTTCATCACTAACTTCAAGACGTCGCTAAATGAAAACCAATAATAGAACAGTACAAGCATTATTTTATCAACAATCTCAAATAGTGACTAAATGAAAACCAACAAATAAAGTAGTACAATTATAATTTCATCACCAATTTTAAGACTGGCTAAATGGAAACCAACCAATAGAACAATACAGTCATAATTTCATCACTAATTTTAAGATGTGACTAAATGAAACTTTAGATTTCCAATTCAGCTCAAATAATTAGATTTGAATATCAAATTAATTGAAGTTGATTATAATAAAAGGAAATTTCAAATTTTTAAAATAAAGTTAGCCAGGTGCTTTTGTTGGGGGAAGTGATTTCAAATTTAGGCAGGTGCTTTTATTATCATTTAGAGGTGGTAGCTAGTTAGTTTTCACGAGTTTGTTCTAACAGTTCAGCTACTAACTTTTCAAATCCGCTAATATAAGGGTAATAAAAATGTAATGTTTTTAATTATTTGTAAATTATAAGGTTTTTTTTTATTTTGTTTATTTTTTAATTTTTTTTACAATTATTTTTTAAAATTGTTATATTTATTTAAAATTTTCAATACAATACACATGTATATTTATATGAAGAAAATAAAAATTATCAAATTAATTTTTATTTAATTATAATAAAAATAGTAATAAATGGATAGAATCTATCCCATAGAAATGGTATAAATAAAAAAAATATTAACTTTTTTGTATTTATAATTGGTTTAACTTTACTGTTTTGTCATTTTTCTTTTAAGTATTGGACGCAATTTAAATTTATATTGGAAATCAAAATTCATTAATACATTAATTACAGCATGAAATCTTTTTCAAAAAAATTTTATACTAATTTATTTCAAGCCTTCTTGACCATAATTTTATATTTAATTACATCAACTCAACTCTGTGTCTTTCCTCCATTTTCATTTTTCATGAAGCTCTTATCTTCAAATACTCTCTTGCCTTCTGCTCTCCTCTCCTCCTATATTAAAATAATATAAAAATTTAAATAAAAATAAATATATTGGCGCTCTAAAATTGGTGTCCTCTTGCCTTCCGCTCTCTTCTTCTTCTTATTTACAGTTTTTTTTTCAATTCTCTTTGTTTGGAGAATTCAGTCCCCATCAATTGGTGTTTTCTTGTATTCGGCCGGATCCCATCTACTATTGGTTTCCACTAATTCCTTACAAAATTGGGGGAGAATTTGATTTTTTTTTTATGGGTTTCTTTTGATAAACAATTCAATTTTTTTTTTCTCAAGAAAGTTTTGATTTTTTTTTTTTATAAAAAAAATTGGAGGGCATAGGAATTAGGAAGATTAGGGTTTAGAGATGTCCTATGGGTAGTAGTATGGGATCCATGGCTAATAGTAAGCACAAATAGTGTGTCTTCAATGTCTATATTATCTAACTCTTGGTTTATTCTTGTTAATTCTTGTTGGGCCACAGGTGTCTCACACGAGTTTAGTTTATTTCTTTGATTTCGCTGCCATCACTGGTTAGTGCGTCATTGCCTCTTTTCTTCTCACCTTTGTCGCCGGGTAACTATTTAATTCTTTTGGGCTCTTTATGTTTTTCTTAGTTCTTTTAATTGTTTTGTTAGTTCCACTAGATACCTGAATTTTATGAGCTAATGGGTTGTTTTTGTATGGGTAGTTCTTTGAATTGTTTGCTTAGTTCCACCAGAAGAGCTTAATGGGTTTTCTTTTTTTCAACTTTTTTCAGTCTGCCTGAAAATCTTATTTGTGGACTATCTATTAGTTTACCATCATATTTTAGTATCCTGAAGATGAGGAAATCAGGAGAAAATATTATTATTATGAATTGGGAGATGAATGCATAGAATATGTTTAATATCCTTCTTCACCAATATTTAATTACAGTAATGATTAATATTGTATCTCTGGACCAAATGTTTCTTGTCTTTTCTTATTGTATTATATTTCCTCGTTGCATAAGATTTTGGAAAAAATTTGCAAGTTTTGATAATTGAAATTCTAGCATAGGTGACCTCCTCTTGGCAATGACATCTGCTCATTACATTCTTCTTATATTCTGCTGATATTCAATTGATGATTTTGCATGATGAAGTTATGATGCATTGCATTCTTCTTGTAACTACTGATTTGAGCTTTCTTCAAGTTTGCTGAATTTACGAGCAAAAATGCCTGGCATGGCTAGTGGGTATGTTGAAAAGTATTTGCTTTTTGTTTGTAGCTTGTGTAAACTCCGGGTTTTCAAAAGTCTAAAATAAGCAAATGGTCAGTTTAATTCAATTCTGTTTTGCCAGTTACCAAACTTGGAAACTTCATCATTGCTAGACTTCAATTCTTGCAAAATCATATAAATCTAAGCGAAGTCATGCTTTGATTTATATGATTTTGCAAGAATACAATTGGTTGAGATGAATCTTGCACATGTTTTATTCCAAACAAAACGATTTCTGTGTTTTAAAGTGAAAAGAAAACGATTCATACGACAAGGTCATGGGACTTCATCGGCTTCTCCAGAAAGATTACCAGAAATACTGTAATTGAAGGCAACACTATTATTGGAATGTTGGACACAGGAATTTGGCCAGAGTCTGAAAGTTTTAGTGACAAAGGAATCGATCCTCTTCCAAGCAAATGGAAGGGCATTTGCCAAAAGTCTTCCAATTTCACCTGCAACAAGTAATTATTGACTCCCAAAATTTTAACACAACCTGACATAATCCTGAACAACAATCCTGACGATCAGATTCTTTTGTTTTTTTAATGTAACTGTAGTAAGATAATTGGAGCTAGATATTATCGTACCGATGGGGCCCTCGGTCTAAAAGATTTTGCTTCTCCAAGAGATAATGATGGCCATGGGACTTATACAGCATCAACAGCAGCTGGGAATTCAGTTCATCATGCAAGCATGGATGGACTTGGCTCAGGAACTACTCGAAGAGGGGTTCCCTCTGCGCGAATCGCAGTTTACAAAATTTGTTGGTTTGATGGTTGTTTAGATGTTGATATCCTTGCAGCATTTGATGACGCTATTGCAGATGGAGTTGGTATAATTTCAGTTTCTGCTGGAGGATTTGCTGCAACTCACTACTTAAATGATTCCATCGCTATCGGAGCTTTCCACGCCATGAAGCAGGGTATACTTACATCAGCTTCTGCAGGAAATTCAGGTCCTTATTCTGAAACTGTATCAAATTTGGCACCTTGGCTTCTCTCAGTTGCTGCTAGCAACATAGATAGAAAATTTTTTACCAAAGTTAAATTGGGTAATGGACAAAACTTATGAGGTGAGCAATCTTGCTTGATTCCCTGTCATCTATTTTACAATTTATAATTGTAATTCATAAACCTCCGCAACATGTAGGGAGTATCTATCAACACGTACGACCTTAAACATAAAACGTACCCTCTGATCTATGGTGGAGATGCCCTTGACGTTAAGAAAGGGTTCAATGAGTCTACATCTAGGTAAAAAGAAGAATGAAGTGATTGCATTCTAGGCCTAATTGTTGAAGACATTTTTAATGAATGCTTATATATAGGTACTGCACCGACTTAATGTTTGTTTAATCTTGAACTTTAATGTGGGAAATGGTACTGTGTAATTAGGCTTTTGCAAGATTATAAGACTGATAATGGGTTGTGAAATTTGCGAAGAGAAAGTATCTTGGCATATATTGTAAGACTATAGATTGGGATTTTGGTGTTCATTAATTCTGTCCATGCAGCCTTGTGGTGTCTCGTTGATTCCATTTGTGATACGTACTAGTTTTTGCAACAGAATCTCCTCCTTTCCACTACCGGGAGCAATGCACTTCTGAAAATTGCTGATTTTGGATTTGCTAGGTATGCTCGTAACATGATCCTTGGCAAAGGGTAGCATCCTTTTTCTCTTAAAGTTAGAAAAATTATTTTCTTCACTTTGGCTAGGTTTTTTGTCACTCCATCAGATTCTGTTAATATTAAGTTAAATTAAATAATAATTAAAATAATTAAAATTAAATAATATTAAAATATTAAATATATTTAAATATAATTTTAAGTATATTGAATATAATATTTACCTGGACTGAAAGTGCTCAAGTTATTCTCTACTTTGTTTGATTAGGCTATTAATATCCCACCATGTTTTGAATTTTTTTCTTTTAAATGTAATGGTCCACCCTCTTATTGAAGAATGTTGATGCAAGTGCAACAGAGGAGTTGATGGGTCACTTGGTTAAGCTGTAATCTTCCCTTGGTTGATGTAGCGGAAGAATGTAACATAAATATTAATGATTGTTGAATCGCGCATGACTGTCAATCACTAATCTTTTACAACATGCAATTCTCAAATTTAGAAAATAGGTATCAAAATTCAAAATTTTTTGGAAAATCTCAAAAAGAGTCGAATTCGATTATTCATAACATCCAAAAGCCAAAAACAAAAAAAAGTTTTAAATAGAAAAGCCTAAAACAATACCAAACCAATTAGGAAAAAGAATTTTAAAACAAGTAAAACACAAAAATTACCTTTTTGAAGGCCTAAACGAAGGAATTTGCTCCAAAAACAACGGAGCTCACGAACGAAGCTGGTGACTCCTGATCCTTGGCCCGTTTCCAATCAAATTGGGCTTTTGAATCGCCAAAATCCGAAACTCCGAAGTTGTAGTTAATTACAAAACTGCCACTACTTCAATTTCTCATATTTTTCCAGGAACCGAATCGCTTGCTCTTCTATGTCCTCATCATTCTCCCCAGGATGGATAGAATTCGCCCACAAATCTGACTTGTCAGATGAATCACCTGCATATGGAATCAAATGTTTAACATTAAAAACATCCGCAGTTCGAATGTGACTAGGCAGCTTCAAACGGTAGGCATTAGGATTGATCTTCTCAACAACTTCCACTGGTCCAATCTTCTTGGCAGACAACTTATTATAATCACCTGCAAGAAATCTCTCCTTGGTAAGAACTGCCCACATATAATCCCCCACATCAAACTTGACATACCGCCTCTTATTGTCAGCAGCTTTGACTAAATTTTCATAGACAGTCTTATGAATTTCCTATAATCCACTAATAAAATTTTTTGCCTTGCCATGAACTCTCATTTTATCTGGGAGAGGAATCAAATCCAGCGGTCCTCGTGGTACAACAGAATACACCACAGTAAAAGGACTAAAACCAGTACTTGGATTGACTACATGATTATGAGCGAACTCTACTTGACCTAACTTCTGATCCCAGCTCTTCACATGCTCACTTGCTAAGCACCTCAATAGATTACCTAAAGACCGATTCACGACCTCAGTTTGCCTGTTTGTTTGTGGATGATAGGCACTACTAAAATTAAGCTGTGTGTTCACTATTTTCCACAAACTTGGCCAAAAATGACTAAGAAACCTGGTATCTCAATCAGACACAATAGATATAGGAAATCCATGCAGTCTATAAACCTCTTGAAAGAATAACTGAGCCATACAAACAACATCTGTGGTTTTCTTACATGGAATAAAATGCACCATTTTTGAAAACCGATCAACTACCACAAATATAGAATCATTACCTTGTTGTGTACGTGGTAATCCTAGCACAAAATCCATGCTGAGCTCCACCCAAGGTTGTGAAGGAATTGGAAATGGCATGTATAAACCCGCATTAGATGCTGTTCCTTTAGAAACCTGGTAAATGCGACATCTCTGCACTAGCTTTTCAACTTCCTTGCGAATGGTAGGCTAGAAATAACGAGCCTGCACCAATTACACAGTCCTATCCTACATGACCTTCACCATGCAACTGTTTAATAATTTGCAGACGCAGACTACAATCTGGAACACATAGCTGATTACCCTTAAATAGAAATCCATCGTGCAACAGAAAATCTGTTCTTTCACCTACTTTAACCTTAGCCACAATAGCAGAAAAATATGGGTTAGTTTCAAATAATTTTGCAAAGAAATCAAAACCAAGAACTTCAATGGACATTTGAGTCAACAGAGTCTTTCGCCTACTCAATGCATCAGCCACTCTGTTGGTAACACCTGACTTATGCTTCACCATAAAAGTAAACCTTTGAAGATAAGCAACCGAAGTTGCATGCCTAGCAGAAATCTTATCTTTCCTGTGTAAATATTTCAATCCCTCATGATCTGTATACAAGATAAAATCCCACTGAAATAAATAATGATGCCAATGCTTAATAGCCTGAACCACAGCATAGAATTCGACATCATAAGTGCTATAACGCAATCTGGACCCTGACAACTTCTCACTGAAATATGCTACTGGTTTGCTATTTTGACTCAAAACAACCCTAATTCCCACCTTAGAAGCATCTGAATGCAACTCAAATGGTTGATGAAAATCTGGAAATATTAAAATAAGAGCTGTATTAAAGCGTAATTTAATCAACTCAAACACCTTTTCTGCCTCATATGTCCATACAAACTTTCCTACTTGCCTCATGCAATCAGTGATAGGCGCCATAATGCTGCTAAAATGAGGAATAAAATGCCTATAAAATGAAGTTAGTCCATGGAAACTCCTCACCTCAGTAATGGTAGTAGGTTTTGGCCAATGTTTCATAGCCTCAACCTTGGATTCATCTACTTGCAGGCCCTTACCCAACACAACATACCCAAGAAACAACACACTGGTAGTAAAGAAAGCACACTTCTTAAGGGCAACATAGAATTTTTCCCTACGCAACACAGTGAGGACTTCTCACAACTGACTAAGATGCTCATCCGGGTTAGCACTATAAATCAAAATATCATCAAAGTACACAACAACACACTTACCAATGAAAGGCCTCAAAATCTGGTTTATAACACCCATAAAAGTGCTTGGTGTGTTTGATAACCCAAACGGCATGACTAGCCACTCATACAGCCCCTCCCTTATCTTGAAGGCTGTTTTCCATTCATCTCCAGCTCGAATCCAAATTTGATGATAGTCACTCTTCAAATCCAATTTAGTAAAAATTGTGGCCCCACTAAGCTGATTAAGTAAGTCATCCAATCTAGAAATAGGAAAATAATACTTGATAGTTATTTTGTTAATGGCCCGATTATCAACAAACATTCACTAAGAACCATCCTTCTTTGGTGTCAGAAGGGCTGGTTCCACACAAGGACTCAAGCTCTCTTGAGTATATCCCCTAGCCAGCAACTCTTCCACTTGCCTCCTTAACACTTCATGCTCACTAGGACTCATCCTATAGTGTGGTCGATTTGGCAAGGCTGCACCTGGTTCAAGATCAATCTGATGTTGGATATCTCACATGGGAGGTAACCCTTCAGGCAATTCCTCTGGAAACACATCACTGAACTCTTCTAGGAGTGGTAAGACTGCATCAAGAACCACTACCTCTTTGTCCACCAACTTTCCAAATAGAACATAAACAACTTCAAATTTCTACACTACCCTGTCAAACTACACCAAGGTTAATAAATTAACACAAGCCTCGTTGTCTTCCTGCACCTACTTGGTCTGATCATGATCCTTATTAGGCACTAACACAATTTTCACTCCTTCAAACATAAAATTGTAAGTGTTAGTCTTCTCGTTATGAGTTCCATCTCGATCAAACTGCCAAGGCCATCCCAACAACAAATGACATGTATCCATGGCTATCAAATCATACCAAACCTCATTGTTGTATTTTGCCCCAATAGAAAAGGAAATCAAGGCACTCTTTGACACTGTTACCTCGCCCCCTTGTTTCAACCATGCCAACTTTTAAGGCTTAGGATGCTTTACAGTCTGAATTCCTAATTTTTGGATCGCCTCTGCTGCAATTATATTCTCATAACTACCTCCATCAATTATAAATCTGCAGACTTTTCCCTTAATAGTGCATGTGGACTGGAAAATATTATTTCGCAGCCATTCATCATTAGCAGCTCTAGGTGTTAGGCAGGACCTCCTCACTACCAAAGAAACTCCTACATCACCAGTCATGACCTCCTCATCAACATCATCTGTATCAAATACCAGATCACCTGTTAAGTCAGTGTTCTCTTCATCATCATCATATTGTTCATCTACCTCAGCAAACATTACTTTTCCCCCCTCTTTCTACACACAGACTGCTTGTGACCCACTTCTCCACACATAAAGCATTTAATCCCACTACTCGAACTAACCTTTTTTGCAGTGGTTAGCACTACCCCTGGTTTGGTCGTAACAAACCCTTGGGCCATTCCGCCACTCACACGACTCACAATACTATTGCCTCCTGCACTCCTATATCTAGAAGTTTGCATAAAACCACATGCTCACCTCTTTTCGACCTACAAAGCCCGTTAGTGTGCCACAGAAATAGATATAGGATTAAACATGTTTACTGTCTCTGCAATTTGTTCTCTTAAACCAATTGGTCCTCTGTCTCATGCACCTCATTGCGAGCAATTAGCTGGTAAAATTCAATTGTATAATCATCATTGCCTCAAATTCTGAAACCTCTAGTATATTAAACTTTAATAATTAAAAGGCAAGAACGTGGCACGCATCTGTTTCTTTATCTTCTCCTAAGTCGTGATTTTTTACTTTCCCAACTAGATTTGAGTCTGTTTATTTTGCTGCCACCAAGCCATCGCCCTATCTCAAAACCTGGTTGCCACCAATGGTACTCGTTGTGTCTCTGGCACCCCCTTAAACTCCAAGAGCTCTTCTACCGTAGCCAACCAGTCAAGGAATTCTTCTAGTTTTAAGGAACCAAGAAATTCAGGGATCTCAATTCGCATACCTGCCTCCTATCGTCTCCTATCATCATTCTCATCATGTTGTCGATGACGTCTACACGGCAAGTCATAATAACTTCACCATAGTCATCTTCATCATTGTTTTCTTAAGTAAAAGGATTCTTCTGGTCATCAACATTAGGGACCCGTCGCTAGTTCGACTACCCCCTATTTTGATTGGCTAACAACTCACCCATTCTCTCCGTGAGCTGTTCCACAATGGTGTCTGTAGACGGCAAGGTTTAGCGCGCGCCCAAGTTTATTGCAACCGTGACACTGTTTGAGCTCAGGGCTCTAGGAAACACACTAACCACTGTCACAAAGACATGGCGTGGAGATGAGGAGTCACCACCCAGGGTAATAACTGGGACAAATAAAAAATGGTGGTAACTCGATTCTCTAATACAAGCTAGCACCACAACCAGGAGTTCTGGATACAGAATACCAACTTCTTTTAGTCTTGTGTTCATTTAGATTTATTTTATTAATTACTATCTTATT
>CATIWM010476340.1:0-17054 GCA_949671775.1 Mallotus repandus
ATCAAATTGTGACGATTCTAAATTTGAACTATTTAAGTAAGATATAAGGGCAAAATATTTTGAAATAATTTAATATTATTATTATTAGTTCAAAAAGATGTCAAATTATTATTATTATTATTATTATTATTGTTATTATTATTATTATTATTATTTAATCATTAAAATTATTTATATTAAAAATTAATAAAATATAAATCTACATATAAAAATAATAAACTACATAAAAAAATATTATATTACATAAAAATTATTATAAAATATATATTTTATATTATATTAATGAAATATAATAATAACATAAAAATACTAATGAAAAAAAAAATTATGAGGAAAAATCGAATTTGGAAAAAGTAAATGGAAAAGGAGTTATGATGAGACAGAGGAGACATTTTCAACAAATGTACCAGATCCCTCAAATACATGATGGACCTATGTCCCTGTGCCCCAGACACCTCTATCACATATATCCCTGCAGAGTTGTATTGTATATATATTTTTATTTAAACTAATGAAGTCCCTTACAATCTTCCGAAGTTCACATAACTCCGCCAATTAAGATGGTGGAGTTCCTTTGTTTTATTTTTTTTTAAATTAATTATGCCAATTTGGTTGGCGAGAATATTTTGTTATTTAGCATTTCTGCCACTAAAAGTGGTGAAATAGGTTTTGCATTTTTTTTAATTATATTTTATACCAAATTGAAAATTACTTTTAAAAGTACTCAAAATTGGCAATTTTTTTAATTTTTCACTCTACATTAGCAAAAAGCCATGGAAGGAGAGAAATAAAGTATGGGAGAAGGTAACTTGAAATGGTGTCTCATAGGGAAACTATTAAGAGACATGTTAACTTTCTTGTCATGAAAAATACCCTTACAGCCTTATGGAGGCTAGTCAAAGGAGTTTCTATTAGAAAATATACACTAGGATTATATATGTTTCAATTTTTCCATAAAACTAATATGAGACAAGTGTTAGATAACGGGTCATGGTCCTTTGATAACCATAGTCTGCTAATTCCGTGCGCTCTTGATTTATGAGGGAAGTGTAATCTTCTTGGGTAGGGAAAACCATACTATTTCAATCATGCATATGTCGAGTTTCGTAAGTACGGGAGTGGTGACCACTATAAGGCTTGCAAACTTGGCACGCTATGTTTGACATGATGCAGGTTCCATGCGGTATAAAGTATATATATAATTGTTTTGGTTTGATAGGCCTTTATTCATTTCCTTCATTTGGTCAAAAATTTGGGCCGATAACTTTTAAAGAAGTCGGCCCTTATTCATTTCCTTCCATTTGTAACGAAATGAAAAATCAAGTTCGGTGCAATTAAACTTTGTTGATTTTTGGGTGCAAGTGTTAAACTTGAAAGTGGGACTTATGTCAGAGAGAGTGAGATGAGAAGTTGCCAACTGTATTGGAGCATTTGTTAACTCATATCCCAAGGGTTTGGAGGAATTATATGAGGCTATGCATTCCAATTAATGTTCAAAAACCTTTGAAATGTCAGATGCATATAAAAAAGAGGGGTGATGATTGGCTTTGGATTGATTTTAAGTATAAACACTTAGGCTCTTTCTGCTTTATTTGTGGCCTTCTTAATTGCTTGGAGAAATTTTGCCAAAAGTTTTTCATGGATGAAGGAGGCCAAGTTAAGCGGCTTTTTAATTCTTGGATAAGTGCTTTTGGGTGGAGAAGTCAATCATAAATAGAAGAAAGATGGCTCCACAATGAACCATTAATGGATGAGGTAAATAGTGGCCTTTCGACAAGGCAAGAAAAGGAAGTCCTCGAGATTGATGCCCTTGCTATGGAAGTAAATTCTGACAAAAGAATTTACAGTAGTAAGAATTTAATGATGAAGGAATTGGAGTAAAAATGGTAAAAGTCCATTAATCAAGCAATCTCTTCCTCAAAATCAGGATTTGAAGATGGAAGGTATTGATGATTCGAGATCTTGCTCGATTATTTTTGAAGTAAAAGGAGGTATAGTGAAGAGGGAGAAGATATTGTTAAGAATATAAATGAGATGAACTTAAGCTCAAGTGATTTTGATGAGCAAAAAAATATACTAGTGGTGGATATTAGACTCTAAGCCCATTGAGAGCAATAAGTATGTATTCTTAGCTAGAACTGTCATGGGCTGAGCAATTCATAAACAGTTCAAGACTTAAAAAATATTGTCCATGGGAATAAGCCCGTTTTAATTTTTCTTATTAAAACCTATCTTGTAGAATAAAGATTGAAAAAATAAAATGCTCTTAAGGCTATGATTGTTTTTTTTTTTTGTTGATTGTATAGGTAGGAGCAGAGGTTTAACTTTCTTATGGAAGAACAAAGCTAAAATAAACTTCATTGGCTATTCTCGTAATCACATTGATGACGCTGTGAAGTTCCCTTTTAATAAGTTGTGGCATTTGACGAGGTTATATAGTTTTCAAAAACGCGGTCGCATACATGACTCCTAGAACCTTCTCCAAATTCTTCCCTTAAAATCTCCTCTTTTGTGGTTTTGCATTAGAGACTATAATGATATTTTATTGTCCTCTAAGAAAGTGGTAGATTCCTTCATCCCAAAGTATTAATAAAAGGATTTAGAAAGTTTATAATGGAAGCAGATCTTATTGATTTGAAGCTTAAAGGCTACCAATTTACTTGAGAATGAGCTACGGGTACAAACTATTAGGTAGTAGAGAAGCTCGATAGAGCAATGGTAAACTAGCCCTGGGAGATTTATTCCCTTTTTGGAAGATGAGTTCAATTTTCATTAATAATTCAGATCATTTGCCTCTTATTTTGCATTTTTTTCCATTGTGGTATGAAAGAGGCCCTAGAGGAGGGTGACTAGGGCAAAATGAAAATTAAAGCAAGATTAAATTTTAATCAAGAAATAGAGAAGAATTTAGGTAGTAAGGCAAGAAAAGAACTTAAAGACATAAAGATTTAAAGAGTTCGATTCACAAATGAATCTATGCCTCCACCTAACTTATCTCCAAGTTAGGATTTTCAATAAACACTCCAATCTTATTAACCAAGATTGAGTTTACAAGATTTTTGAGGATCAACTCTAAACCTTACAACAATAAGAGCTTTTCTAGGCTAACCTCTAACCTAACAATGATTTTAAGTGTTTTTTAGGCTTATACTTGAACCTAACACACTAGCATTAACTCCTTACTTCCCTTTTTCAACCCAAGAAAGAAGATGAAGAAGAAAGCTAGCCTAGCACACAACTAACACTTAAACACAATGAGAATTATAACAATTGAAGAAGGGCAAAGGTGCATTTATACCCCTAATGTTTACACTAAGGAGCACATATGCTGTTAACAATTTTTTTGCACCATTTAAGCATAAAATTATGTTTTTGCTATAATTTTAGCCCCACTAATAACAGGAGAATTAACTGTCATTATATCAATCTAATGTGGCAATTAAAATTCCCAAAGAATTGAAAGGGATAAAGCCAACAAATTTACAAAATTAGATTAAGCACTGTTAATGATGACTCAACCACCGCAGCAGAAGATAAGCCAACCATCGATGATTAATCAAAGTTAGTTATTAAATCCTCCTCCAGTTTAATTAAAAAAGAATCTTGTTATTTTGATTCAATCAGCTGCTCCTCCTCCTCCACACAAGCTGGTGTTGAACCTCATTCAGTCTCAACCGCAGTAACAAGCAGTAGCAATAACAATGAAAATAATAACAAAATGGCATAACACCGGTAGCCATTAATAAAGATTAAACAAGATAACAGTCGTAGTAGCTGCCTGTAAATCATCTAATTAAGAAGTAACAACAGAAGTAGTAGTCAAGTAGAAGCAAGAACACCAATAGGCATATGATAATAACAATAACGAATAAAAAAAATGAAGTAACACAACTGTAATAAATTGCAAAGCAAACTTAACCATGGATATTAGACCATCTAGTACACCAATATGCATTGCAGATAAAAGGTCTATTTATAGGAAATGCACTATTTGATAACGTTTGCTAGCTTTTCGAACATATTACTATAGTCAATGTGACAATTAAAATTAGGAAACTCTTCAATCATAAAAGTCTGTTGCCTACACAAAACAACTAAAGCCTCCATAGCAACTTCTTGTAGTTGGTATGAAGACCCATGTTTGCCTTGTGCTATCCTCAAAAGCACACAAAAGAAGAAAGATTTAAACTGTACTTTCAGTTTAATACACAGATGATGGTACAGATTTAGAACTATGTTGTAGACTGTTGAAGGAATTAGTGGACTCATCAATAGACCAATCTGTATTAAATTATGAAATAATTCATCTTGAATTAAAAAGACAACAATGCTAGGTATTTGTTGAATGAGGGACCACATAATTCAATGGCTAAAGTAATTAAACCCAAAGCAAACATATGAACATCTTCATCACATGCTATAGTATTTGATCTAGGACCAACTTCAATGTGCTCTACAACATTCAAAAGAGAATATAGAAGGTGAAAAATCTCTGCCATGCAAGGGATTCCAAAAGGCTCCATCATATTTTTTTGCCATTTTCAGTAGACCCCATCCTATTGGTAACCTCTATCTTGTTTTCATTCCTCCCATTGGTATTATTACTCCTCAATACCCTTTTTTATTACATCCTCCATGTTTTCCCCTAAATGTTATGTTATTATAGATGCAGCCAATAGAAGCTAAACTACTTTTTCCTTGTCTATATGATGTCTAAAGGTGATGATGGAAAAAACTGATTATAGACGAGACTGAAACCTCTATGACCAAGCTGATTCCAGTCAGAGAAGAAATTGGTAGCAATTTGAAGTTAACAGAGGTCAAAGAAGAAGTTGGGAGTTTCCAACTCATCATCGGCAACAACGGTGTCTCAACCAGTAGTTGATTTGCCAACTTGAATGGTGAACAATGGTAAATAAGCTTTAATTCATATTAAAAAAAGTTAATTAAAATTAACAAATGATAAATCAAAATCAAGGAAACTTGGGAGAGATAGATTAGCTCAGCTAAATCGTGATTAATTAGAAGATTTATGATTTAATTAGGGTTTTTTTAAGCGTATTAAAGAAATGTGAAACAAAGAGAGTTTCAGATTTTATCAATCTTCGTTGAGTTGAGACTGTGAGAGTAAAGAGAGTAAAGAGAGAAAAGAGAAGGGAGGGAGAGACCAAAACGGTCAAACACGAGTGGCTGAGTTACCATTCATATAGCAAAAGTGAAGTCCACTTTTTATTTTATTTTATGAATTTTTTTAATATTTGCCACGTCAGCTTGATATAACAACCATTAGTCTTGTTGTTATTAGAGGGGCTAAAATCATAGCAAAAACATAATTTTTTGTTTAAATGGTCCAAAAAAATATTAAGGGCATATGTGCTCCTCGATATAAACGTTAGGGGTGTAAACACATCTTTACCCATTGAAGAAAGCTCAAAAGGTTTCCAAGAGAGTTAATTTGCTCAACAACTTGCCTAACTCTTTTAATGAAGTTCTAGGTCTTTAATTTACACTATGAGAGTAAAAAATAATTGTTAAGAAGCATTAAAATCGTCCCCAACTCCATTCTTTTCCATTTAATGAATTTTAAGCTTTTGCAAAGAAATGCCTGCTTAGGATCATGAAGATAAAATAAAATAGTCGTTGGAGTTACAGAGAGTCATTGAGGCTATGTCAGCCTTATGTTAGGATCATGAGTGCATGCTCACGATCGTGAGCAGTTGCCTCACGATCCTAAGCAGAGGATCATGAGCGTTGTAGAGTTTTAGGCTTCAAATGGCTCATTTGAATCTTGAATAATCATGGTCTCCTCTAGATCATAAGGGGTTGCTTAGAATCATAAGCAACCATTGACTTAAGTTGACCATGAGGAAAATTTAATCCATTAAGCCCTCTTTGCATCTTGAGTTGTTGCTCTACTTGGGAATGTATAAATGAAGAGTTATTTGATTTTGATTCTTATATCTTCAAGGTTAAGTTGTTGATCTTCATTTTTAAACTTTAATTTTCACTTCAATCACTTAAACAAAAATTATTAGTACATAAACATTGTTTATTAAAGTCAAAATAAGAATGGTGATTGAGTTAACCGTGCAAATGTTCAACATAGTAGGTCAATAGAAAGACAAATTATATTTTGAAAATATGTGGCTCCAAGATCATAAGTGTGGTAGTTTGTTGATATATCTTGGAGTACGAGTAACTATATTGATATTGTTGACCGTTTGCATGATTTAGCCCAAATTTTGACTTCGACAGGTGATTTGAATTCAATAATCTTTTTCTAAGTGTGTTTCAGACTCAGCTAATAATTCAATTGAAGTTAAGTGTGTTCAAGACATTAATTAAGACTTGAAGCTCTTATAAGACCTCAAAGCTCCACTTAAATGTCCATAGCATAAAAAATTTCAAGGATCATATGGGACCAAATGAGGATTAAAATCAACTTAAATCATAATTTTTTGTTCCCCTCACGATTGACCATCATGATCTTAATATGCCCTCACGAGTTAAAAACTGAAGAAGACTTGATTCTTCAAAGGAATTTGCACCCCTCATGATTATGGGGTGTCATATCCTGATCATGACTAAGTGTCCTAATCATAAACCATGTCAAGCTCTAAAAATTGAAGAAGACTAGGATGATCACGGTCTGCCTCTCACGATTGTTACCCATGCCATCATGATCGTGATCACATGATCTCGATCATGAGTAATGTTCAATCAAGAGCACAACAGTTACTTTGATGTCCAACAGCTAGTTTTTCGATCATCACAATCATGAGCATGCCTTTCTCTACAAAAAACTGAATTTTCGTTTAATGAAGCTTGAAGAGTTTTAAGACAAAATTAATGCACTCCAACAACTACATTTTCCTCAATTATAAATACAAGTCCTGAAACTTTATTTAAGAAGTTAGATACATTTAATTGAGAAAAATTAACTTTTACAATTCTTTATACATTAAAATCTCTTCTTTATTCTTAGTTACTTTCAATACACTTTTGAGTCTAGGATTGTGTGTTCTAATTTAGGTTCTTCTTTTAATTTCTTAGGTTAAGAAGGGAAGTGAGGAACTAAGTTTAGAAGGAATTGGTATAGGTGGCGGGTGCAGCATGCATCCAAGTGTTTGACAACCATTGCACTGTGTGGCTCAAGGCCCACTAGGAAATAAAATCTTAGTTGCATGCCCTAGATCGGAGATAGAATCATCACCCGGATGAAACTCGAGACACACTTTATAGCAATTGAATCTAACAGAGGGCCCCCCAGGAACCGTCTTTAGAGACTAGGTTCGAAAACTGAGCATGACCTTTTGGAATGCCCACCCAACCTTGCGATTGGCCTCCGTTATGTATTTTGTGTTTTATTATTTTTAATTATTTAATTATCTCTTTATTAACATTCAAAATTGTAGTTGCCTGTAAATAATCTTCAAATTTTACAATTAAATTCAAATTTACAATTAATTCCATTTTCATGCAATTTCAGTTTGATCTACAACATTTATCATAAATTATACACATCCAACCATAATAACATAATAAATTAATAAATTAATAAATTAAACGCACATGCAAAGAGAGGAAGGAGGAGAAATGAGTTACAACTCATTTTCACACATAAGAAAAATGAATACTGAAATAAAGCTAAAATTAAATAAATAATTATTTGCATAGTAGTCAAAATGCTACTTGTTTATTCCATCATCTTGAAACTAAAATTTAAATTAGTTCTTCAAAAAGGAAAAAAACCTAAAAAAAATAATGATGTTAGTTCCACAAAATAAAATATAAATTACATACAGAAATATAGAATAAAATAAAAAAATAAATTTATATACAAATTCTACTAATTAAATTACTCAACAATTAATAATTCTAAAATACCATGTACTAAATTTATTAAAATTACCATTAGAAACTACATAAAAATTAAAACTAAATCTAAAATTAATTAAGTATTTCACATTATTAAATAACCTAATTTTACCAAATTTATTTGCTTCTCGGAGACAAAATAAGAATGAGATTGATTGGCTTCAAGATCACAAGGGTCAGTGGTTTTCGTGGAATGATAGCTTAGAGGAGTAATGGTAAACTATTTTTCTAAACAAATAGTGATAAAAAAATGTATAAATAGCAGAATCAAAAGTCAAGATTTAACTCACTATCAAGTCCAATCTTGAAACCATATCTTTTGCAGAACCAAAGTATTTTACGGCTCACGAACACAAAATCAAGAAGAAAAGGTAGTCTCTTGCGAGGATGATATATTGACATTTGAAAAAGCAAGAGATACCAACGAGTGAGCAAAGGAAACACAATGAAAGGCTCGGCAGTGAGGAGCAGTTGTCTAAGGTTTATCATGATTAGTTTCTTTATATATATCTCTCAGCTATATGATAAAATGCACTTGGAGCTGCAACGTCAAGGCCACGTAGCAATTGCTAAGGCCGGACTAGCAAAAAACAATAGTGATGTCAATTACAAGGTTAAAAAATAGGAAAAGAGGAGTGGGTGCTAACCAGCTGGTCCATATCGAAGTTGATGGAAGCCGCATTACGTCTGTTATTATTAGTGTTGAAAATTACAGAGAAAAAGGAAAATAAAGTAATGGTGTTGGAGTACTATGGTGTAATAAGAAGAGGCAGTTTCTCAGTATCAATCTCAACATCTATTATAAGAATAAGAAAAAAATAGGATTTGGTTTCAATATTGCGTTTGTGTCTCTAGGGGCAGTAATAATAAAGAAATCAATTAGGGATTTATTTTTGAGTGGTAAAATTACCAACAAAAATGAGGCTTCTTGCAGTATGCACGTCACTACATGTGCATTTGCATTAATAAAATAAATAACTAATTAAAGTTAATTGTATATAAAATAAAGTTCAGGGATTGTAAATATAAAATTTTAAGACTTTACTAGAATATTTATGTGGCAATAGTTAATTGTTCAAATAAATAAATAAATAAATAAGTGTAGAGATAAATAATTGATTAGATGTAGAGTTTTCTAGAATTAACATTAGTGTCAACATTTAATTGGTTTAAAAAAAAAAGATAAGATTAAAATAAGATAAGTTAAGAAAAAGGATAAGAAGGATTGAGGAGAGAATGGCGATGATTTTAAACAAAAGGGGGGTTGTCTTCCTAAAAGAAATAAATAAAAGAAAAAAAAGGTGGTGTCATGAAGAACAAGAGGGCTGGTGTTTTTCTCCTCAATTCCACCATTAAAGTTTTAATTCCTCAAGCCCAATTATCCTCAAAACATGAAAGTTTCATTCTCTATCTCTTGGATAGCTGGTTTATATAAATTCTTTGCAAAAACAAGGATTGCTAGCACTTGGATCTTTTGTTTTAATTTTATTATTTTTGGTAAGCTTTTTCTTTAATTTTTAATTTATTTTTTATTATAGAATTTTAATTTCAAGTTTAGAGATTTGGGTATCTATATAAAATATCTAATAACTAATTGCATGAATTTTATCATCTCATATTTTTAGTGCCATATGGCATTTTGCAAGTTTCTTAGGTGCTCTTTAGCTTGAAAGTTTTCCTCTCTTTGTGTCCTTTTTTTCCCCTTTAGCTTACTGTCCTTTCTTATTCCTCTCCAAATTTTACCTCTCCTTCCATTCTCTATTTCTTTTTTTAGTTTATTGTCCTTTTCACTTTCTTCATTTTCAATTTTGTTGGACTCATTAATTTCCACCTTTTTTCGGTTTGGACTTCTTTGACATTCTTTCATTTTTTTTCTCCTTGCAATGCCCTTTTTTTTTTCTCTTAATCTATCATTGTTTTCCTATCTACTTCCTCATTATTTAGCATTTGGATGTAGAGGAATGAGACACTGCTCTGCAAATTAGTATGGTATTTTTAAGGTATTTTATTTTTGAGCTCCATGGAGATGATGGGTTTATGTTATTTTTTAGATGAATATCGAATTCAAGTTATTGGGTTATTTTTCTTTTTCTTTTTGGATTTTCTCTTTGTATTTGTCGATGTATCCTTATCTGGAGTGAGTGAGATTAAGGAAGCAAAGAAAAATTAAAGAATCTCACTCTAAGCAATTCTTCCTAAAGTTCTTATTTTTATGCTTTCTTCAGGTAACAACTACTTATGATCTTATTCTCTTCTATAAAGGAAAAACAAAGAAATTGGCTTCTAGGTTATTTGAACCTTTTATTTCTCAACTCAATTTTGCCAAAGATCAGATTTCTCAAAGTGGGTATTTTATCAAACTCTACCCACCCACTAATTATGTTCCTTAGTTCACTAAAGCTACTTTTGAGAGGTAACCAATAATCCAATATTACTTTGTTCTTCTATCCTATTTTCTTTGATTTTTTATAAATTTCTTTTCTTTATGTTTTGGACGCTGGTAAAGGCTCGATTTGACCTAATTTGAGCATATTGAATTAGATTTGTTATGAAGTTTGTTTTGTATTGTATCATGTTTTGCTAAATTGTAGTTAAAAGAAGAAGCAATATCATTGCCAATTTAAAACTGAAAGAGCTTATGTTTATATTGTTTTGAGAGGATGCTATCAATTTGGTTAAGAGCATGCAACTAGCCCTAAATTTTTACTTACTCATAAACACACACATGAAAGCTTAATTTATTCTTATTAGAGTTGTATATATATACTTGTGCGTAATTTTTCTCATGATATATCTTTGTTGGTCTAGATATTTAAATGATACATTCGACCAATAATTGATTTCTCCTTTCTACAGGGAAATACTATCGTATACTAATTGTAAAGCACCAATGACTGAGACAAATCTAGAAAATAATTGCCAAAGCTAAATTTATTAAACTAATCAAAGAAGAAGAAGAAGAATATAAGCACTCAAAGTGATTTACATCTATTGACAGAACATAATGAAATAGAAGTTGAGAGAGACATAAAGTTAGCACAAAGTAGAATAGTATCTTGATGGCTCTAATTAATAAGTTGTAGAAAAAGCTCTGAAGTTGAGCTTCACTCTTTCAACTCCATGTTATGCCACAATAGTAATAAGGGAGTTATTGAAGACATCAATGTTTGTAAGTATTTTTAGTTTAAAGTTCTTTTATTTGTATGAATCTGGCTGTACAATCTTAAATTTATGGTTGTTTATCCTCAATACATTGCTTTTACTACTTCTCTTTTCTTATCTAGCTCTATTCACTTATTTATACAATTCATCTAGCCAAAGTACCAAATTAACAGGCATTAATTACTCTTCTTTCTTTTGTACCTTTCTTACCATAGTAGCCTTTGCTCTAATATCTTCCATGGATTATTTTGATTTTATTGCTCTTTATCCTTAGTACACTGCTTTTACTACTTCTTACTCAAATGTCAAACCATGTATTGACTCTAAATTTCAACATCTTCAGCAATAATTCTTCCTTTCCATTTCAATCTAAATCTTTTTTTTGCCATCTCAGAGGGTGTTAAGTAGTAGAGTCACACGTTTAAAGTATGAAACACTTTGATCTGGATTTTATATGTACTAGGAACATGAATCTTTAATATGGTTAGTTGATATATAGTCAAATTTCTTATACATGATTACCCTTGATAAAGAACTCTTTTTTTTTAATTGTCATGTGGTAATGATGAATTCGAATTTTGTAGCCTGACATTAAGGCAATTAAGAAGCGGATCAAGGATTTAACAACTTAAGACTACATGGAGAGCGAGACAAGGATAAATTGCATGTAAAATTGCCTGCTTTAATTTTTATCTACTTTTCATATCAGGCATGCATTTTGATGTCATGGCATGCCTATCCGAGTATAGATGATGTTCAATTCATTTACATGCAGAAACATTCATGAATTAATTTGTACATGTAAAAAGGGTAGCATATTAATTTATTCTTTTGTTTAATTATTGACTTTCCTTGAATTATTTCCATTGTACTCCTATGAATATTACAGGTTTTGAAAGAAAAGAAAGAGTCATTTGATGGGCAATAAAGGGATTTGGCCTCTCCGTAAATTATTTCCATTATGCTTCCATGAATGGTACAAGTTTTAAAAGAAAAGAAAGAGTCATTTGATGGGAATCTGGGTGGAGAGGAATTTGAAGTGTTTTAGCAAACAAAGCAAGAAAGGGTTGTAAAACGTGCAGATGAAACAAATAAGCAAACAAAGCGGCATGAAGTTGTTGTTTTTTTAGTTGGACTCTTGGAAGACATGTTGAACTTCCACCTTCCGTGAACGCTGGAAAATATATTGCTGTAGGTTGGAGATATTGAAGGTGATATTCCTTCAGCCAAGCCATTGAAGAGGTCATCTTTTGATGGTTTGTAGGATGTGGTCAGTGGGGAGGAGTTTTCTTTGTATGGCTCAACAACAAATAGTACAGAATCATCATAAGTTGTTTAAATTTATTTCCCCTTTATATTTTCAGGTAGAATATTGTAAAATTAGGGAGGAAGAAGATAACTTATCCTCAAAGAGGGTTTATGCTCTGCGGAACCTTACATCCTCAGCTAAAATATTTCAATCCATATCATATGATATGACAAAATTTTTATTTTGATCACAGCCTATCATTTTTATTTGGGTTTAGGATTAGAATATTTTGTAGTTTTATGAACAAAATGTCTACAACTACTACAACTTAGTCGTGTTTGGATGTATGATTTAGATAGTGAAAATTTTGCCTTTTTTCATGTTTTATATGGTTAGTTATTCCATCCCAAGGACCCTTTAAACATCATTGGTAGAATGATTAGCAATTTATCTTTTATAAGGAATGGGAATTATAGTCAGAGATATGGTGATGAGTATCTCCCTTGAAATAGGGATACTAAAATGACGTATCATTTATTGCCACATTCATTGGAAACAAAGTTTGTGGAAGATGACTTCTCCTGTTATTCATTAATGAATGGCTTCAGGAAGAGCCATGATCTGGAAAAGAATATTTTTTGTATAGTTTAGTGAGATGAGCTTCTGATTTCTCTCACAACCTATTGGTTAGTTTTGAAGGAACAAAAGGGTAGGATCCAACATATTAATACATATAACTTTATTCCATATTCTAAAATAAAATATTATTTACAAAAATTAATCTTTCGCGCATTGCGCAGGTCACCCGCTAGTTTATCTTAGTTTTAACTAAAGTAATTAATTTTGTTTTAAATCTCAAGCATAAGGTTTAGTCAAGAATTTAATTGAAGGAGTAAATTGAGAAATTAGTATTTTAAAATTATTGAAGTAAATTTCATATTTATTTTCTAGCTATTTTTAGTGCTTATAAATACCATATATATATATATATATATATTTGTATTGAGAAATTTATATGAATTTTTAATTTAAAAATGCTTTTCTTCAAATACAATTCAGGAGTAGTATTATTGTTATTTTTTATATTATTATTATTATTATTATTTGTTGAAAAAAAAGAGAAGGGGAGAATAATGGGTATTTGTGTTGAGCTTGGTGGATAGCTTATAATAAAATTCATTTTTAAGCTCTATCAAACATTTGAGAATTTGGGAAGGCATTTATATATACAGAAATGCCGCAGAAATTTTTATAAAATAAGCCAAAATTTTCTTGTATTAACTCACATCGACACTCATACTCATAGCATATAGATTATAGTAAATTTTGGGTTATGGTTTGTCTTTTAATTAGTATTTCGTATTTCCTCATTTAGGTAAAGAACCATCTTCTAGCGTAGTCCGTTGTGCGGCCCCTCCTAACTAGTTTTCTTGTTTGTCCATCAAGGTGAGTGGATATCAATATAATAATGTAGTTTTGAACCTGCTATGTATGTATGTTTTAAGAGTGATTTTATTTAAAATTTTCTATGTTTTAAGAGTGATTTTATTTAAAATTTTCTTACACGTGGTTTGCAAATATATATGTATTTTCTAATAAACTTGGGAACATATGATGTTAGTTTGATTTTTGAGTTCTATACTTGAGAAATGAAATTCTATAATATTGGGATAAATGATGTACACTCTATGAAGTTGCCTATGAAATCACACCTTGAATGTCAGGTGCTTAAAATATATATTATCGCCCTTTTAAGGGTGTTGTGACTAGAATTTGCACTTTAGGTTGCGAGGTGAGACATTCAACACCCAGAGTTGCTAGGGATTTCTAGGCCATGACTAAGAGTGAATATGTATAAGTATTTGTTTGATGATTCAGTTTTGAATTTCTTGGTTTTAAATTCGAGCTAAGCTTAAGAGATGAATTGATGAAGTGCTTGTTACATTGAATCTATTAAGATTTTAGTTATTTTATGTGTTTTGAATTGATTTGTACGAATTAAATTAATAACTCGTTGTATGTTCCCCTTTGTTATACTTGTATCCTCTCACTGAGTTGTCATACTCATCCTCTTCATTTTATCATTTTCACTCTTTGTAGATAAATAAATCATTGCACAATGTAGTTCACGTGTACTCCTCATTTATCAGCTTTAGTGGAGGTTGAGCCAACAAACTCTTGCTATTTTGGATAAGTTTTGCCTAGACTAGCTTTAAAGGCTAATGTACGGTCTATAAGTAGTTACTCTTAACTGAACCTTATATACAATAAGCTTGTAATAATATCTTATGGTATTTTATTTATAATGTTTTTGGTTGTTCCACAAGTTTTAGTTCATATTCATACTTATCCCTGTGATCGAGGATAGGGTGTGACATTTATTGGTATCAGAGCATATGTTATTTGTTCACGGCGGGGCTTAGCGTGTGTCCAAGATTTTAACAACTGTGACACTGTTTGAGTTCAGGGCTCCAGGGAACACACTAATATATCACAAAGACATATCGTTGAGATGAGGAGTCGCCACCCAGGGTAATAACTGGGACAAATCATAGGTGGTGGTAACTGGGTTCTCTAAAAGAGAGTTAGCACCACAACCAGGAAATTCTGGGTATGGAATACCAACTTCTTTTAGTTTCGTGTTCGTTAAAATTAGTTTATGAGTTACTATCTTATTCCTAATTACATGCAATTTCATTAAACCCTAATTAACCATCCATCTAGCCCTAAGGCAACCAATCCATGAAAAAAGCACATAAAAAATATCTTCAAGGCGCGACGTCCCTAAATCTAAACTGTATTAATTTTAATTTGAGTTAGCTGAATCGATACATTTTATTTACAAAGTGTAATGGAATTAAAGGTGGGCCTACATTTTAATTAATTTAATGACCTTAAGTCTATTTATTTTATTCTAAGAAAAGTGGGCTTAAATCTACTAATTTTATGGCAATTAAATTGGATAATTTAAGTGGGCTTAATTCTAATTAATTTTAAGAATAAAATGAGCCAAAGTCTATTTATTTTTAAAAAACATGCTTTAAATGGGTTGGGCTAAGTCTAAAGTTAATTTTAAATTAACTAAAAGTGGACTTAAATCTAATTAACCTAAATGGGTCTAAATTAATTTTAATTAAACCTAAAACTAATTTTAAAACCTATTAATTAATTATGTTAATCTTAACGTGGGCTTGGGGCCCAAAACGAATAAAAATACAAACAAGACCAAATAAATAAAATAAACAAATAATAGATCAAACATACTGTGATTTCTAACCCTAAATTTATTTAGATGCAACCTAAAATTAATCTAAAGCCACCTTTGATTTTAATTAAGGTTTACCAAATAAATCCTAATTTACTAATCATTTTTAAAGCACAGAGAATTAAAATTTTACTATCTTCCCACTGATGGGGCTATTATAATTCGTACGTATAAATTAATTAATTACATATCCAAATAAACTAAATAAATAAGCAAAATAAATAGAATACAAAAGAATACAAAAACGATAATAAAAAAATAAAACCTAATATGAAATAACTACAGAATTAAAATCTATGGCAGTCCATGGATTTTCACGGGTGTTTTGTCAAGTACATCTTCTCCGGGATGTTCATCTACATAGTCAAGAAAAGAAAACATAGAGAAAACAATAAAAAGGTGATTAGAAGAACAAATAAAGAAAATAAAAATAAAATAAAATAAAGAAAACTAAAACAAAGGAGAAGAAGGATTAAAATAAAAGAATAGAATAGAAAATAAAAGAATAGAAAATAAAAAAGAAGAAGAAGAAGAAGTGAGATGTAATGCAGATGCCGTTTTATTACTCCTCATAGCGGATTTAATCACCATTTTGGTATAGAATCCGTAGAATTTTTATTTCTTTTCTCAATGCTTTCTGCGTTTTCTAAAAAACATAAAGAAAATATTTTTTTCTTTGGAAAGTTTTCTGTGAGTCCTTCTCTCAATTTTTTTGCATTCTCTCTCTTTTTTTCTGCCTTCACAATCCTCCCGTCCCTCCTTTTTAACTTAAACCAGTATAGATTAAGTTGTTAACAGGTGAGGATAATTTCCTCTCATTATCTCCAGAAACTGACAGGATTAAATCTTTTATTTAAATTCAAAATATATGGACTGATAAAAAAAATATCAATTAGGCTTATTTATCTTTTACTTTTTTTAACCAATGAGAATTTAAAGAAATAATTTCAAAAATTAAAAATTGAGTGACAGAGTGCGGTCGGAGGTGTGCAATTCTGATCGGAGATATGTAATTCTGATCCAGAATTTTCACTCCAACCCACCTTTTTAACTTTCTTTATTTAAAAATTGACCCACAAAAGTAATGGAAAATATTACAATTGAGTCCTTTAAAACCTCGCAATTTAGCCCTGAAATTCAAAATTTAAAATTCTAAGGATCTATTTACAACGAATTATCATCATCGAATCATCTGTCACATTTGCACTGTTATCCCGAAATTGGTTGCTTACATTATTAGTTTTGTAGACTCCATTAAATAAAATAACTTTTTGGCTAGGTTCTTGATTCTTGCCTTCTTAATATGGTGTAGGTCAATGCCACCTCGAGTTGTAGGTGGTAGAGGTCGCGGAGGCCAAGGCTGTAATGGTCATGGTCGTCATTGTTGAATTGCAAGATTAAAAGATGTTGGCTAACCTCATAGGGATCCTAACCCATCTTTATCTATGGAAGGGATGAATGAACATGAGTTGCCTGAAGGTAGTGAGTCAGTAGACGATA
>CATIWM010476525.1:0-13970 GCA_949671775.1 Mallotus repandus
ACTCCCATGCAACTTTCTCCATTGTCCTTTATTTCCTAAATGCATAAAAATTAATTAAAAATAAATGAAATAATACTAAAAACAAATAAACATGCAAATCATGCAAAAAGTGCCTAATTGAAGAAAAACAAAACAAAAGAATCATAAATGTAATTGAACTTACACCTAAACCTAATGCTTTGAGTGCTTAAAACAATGCATTTTTCACACTCATCAACAGACTCATCATCAATGATAACCGAGATAAAATCGAAGATTGAATTTTTCGTGAAAAATTTAAAGTCAAATCTGGTTAAATATGATGGAAATCTTCATTTCTAATTGACACAAACAAATTCTAATCATCAAAATTATTGTTCAAGCAAAGCTATAAAAATCCAAATTACAAAGAATCCAAAAGTGGCAGAAAGTTTCATCACGAGTATCATCACCAGCATCATCACCGGAGATCATGAAAAGTGCAAAATTTTTTGAATTTGTTTCTTGGTGCCCAAACTATCATGACCAATGACAATTTGTCATCAGTCATGACATGCATGCAGAGAACTTTTATTTTGGTGGTTCAAACGGCTCTATTTGCATTAAATGCATCTCCAACAGCTCTTTTTGTCTTAGAGGGTTTGAATACCACCAAGAACAGAGCTGGAACTAAGGGAGAAAGTTGAGCAAACACATTGAGAGCCATCTTTAAGCATTTAATCTTCAATTAATCCTTTAACCACCCAAGTTCTTCATCTTTAATTCTTGTAATTTTCATCTATCTCAAGAGTGTTCTTGAGTGTGGGGTTGGTAAGTGTTTGATACCATCATTCAATCGCTTAGTAATGAGATTGAGTGAGTTGGGATTGGGATTTAAACACTTGTAAGCTAAGAGGATTGTTTTTCAATAGCTCAGTAATGAGATTGAGTGAGTTGGGATTGAGATTTAAATAATTGTAAGCTAAGAGGATTGTTTTTAGCATTTGGGTTTGAGTGTGAGCCATTGAAAACACATAGGTTAGAGTGTGAGCCTTGTGAATACACTTAGGTTAGAGTGTGAACCTTGGAAAACACTTGGGTAGCTTTGATTTAAGCTTCTAAGGGATTGATCTACACCTTGAAGTAGATTGATAACAGATTGAAATTGTCAACTTGTGGTTGAGGAGAGGACATAGGCTTGGAGGGCCGAACCTCTATAATTCCTTGTGTCTTTCTTGCTTATTTTACTCATTTTATTGCGCTTTAATGCTCTTGGTTGAAAAATCAAAATTCCCTATATTGCTTAAAAAGCCAATTCACCCCCCCCCCTTAGCACTTATGGAATTACAAATTAAAAGTAGAAATTCCTAACTTGAGTGACAATCTTGATATAGAGGGGTTTTTAGATTGGTTGATTAAGATAGATAGATTATTTGACTATATTGGGTTGCCATAGGATAAGATTGTTAAATTTGTTACTATAGGTTGAAGAGGGAGCATCAATATGGTTGGAGAGATTCAGATAGATAAAAGAAGGGTGTAGTCCGACACTAACTTGACATAGGATGACACAATTATTGCATGTTGGATTTTTACCTCTAGACCACGAGTAATATCTTTTTCATTTTATCAGAGTTGTTCATAGGGTAGTGGGACTGTAATTGTGTGTTAGGTTATAGTGTTTTTATAGTGTTCTTTTAGCGTGTTTTTAATGTAATTAGTGGTTTAAATAGGTTAATTGTGAATGAATATTGGACTTTTAAGTTTTCTATCTTATTTTGTAGGAAAATAGAGGATTGGAGAAGGAAAGAAAGAGAATTAAAGTAAATTTTGGGTGATAGCTGACAACTGTGATCATAGGAGAAGCTGTGAGCATAGGATGATAAGTTCAAGAGTTTCTACTGTGATCTCATGTTTTATGTGTCTAGAGCCAAGAATTCCATAACTATTTTCTAATATTTTTCTCATTTTCTTCTGATTGAATAATGGGGTTTTTCTTATGATACCTTGATTTTGATGTTGAATTCTAATATGATAGGCTAAATTTGTTATTGCTAAGAATTATGAATCTTACTTGATCTAAGCTTTTGAATTCAATTATCCGTTTATATTAGTGCATACTATGTTTATTTTGCTTCATGCTTGTTATTGATTGGCCACTAATAACATGATTGTAGTTAGAAATATGTATTAAGAAATAGTATTTCTAACGGACCTATACACACAAGTTTGATTAAATCATGATTAAAGATAACTTTAATTAATTAAATCTCATAGGTTGTACTTGTACTTGATAATTTGTGATTTACTATCATTGGATCTCTAGAGTGTGATGAGAATCAATTCTTTAGTGCCTTGGTTGACGATTGTAAATTTAGCTTATCATTACTTGAGAAAGATTGGTTAGTGCTCTAAGAGGACTCAAGTACACAATCATTAATTGGGTATATTGAATGTTAGTTGCTTTGTGATTGTATAAAGGATTAATTCTTAGCAAGTCTTTAATCATTGTTAAGCATTTAAATTCAAATTAATTATAGCCTTAAGCAAGTTAAGATAAAAGTAATAGGTGGATAAACTCCTTAATCCTTGAGAGAATGATAATCTATTTACTCTTTATTACTTGTTGACCTTGTATACTTGTAGGTATTACTTTTATAAGCATGCAAACATGGTGTGAATGAGTATACTGTTGAATTTTTTAGATTGGTTGAGAGGACCCAATTGTTAGAAAGCGAAAATCAATAGGCGGTAAAATACTTGAGTGGGTTAAAACTATCCATTAGAGACGAAATTGGGCTGTAGATGGCCTTTAGGGTGCAAGAAGCTAGGAATTTGACAATGAAAGTTGAATCCCTTAAACATAAACAAACCCATAGTGCCAACTATAAATGATTTAGTGGAGTAGACGGCAAAGCTTCAAGGGATAAAAGGAAGGCACCTCTAGTTATGGTTAATAACATAGAACTCGTCACTGTTGGTGTTGGTAAAGAGATAGGTGCAATGATGGAAGGAAATAAAAATAGCATGTCAACCCCTACCAAAAACAACAATCCTTATACTAAGCCGTTCAATGCTAAGTGTTACAAATGTGAGGAAGTTAGACATCATTCTAATGAGTATCCTAAGAGGAAATTTGTGAATATGGTAAAGAAGGATGACAAAGTTATTGAGGATGAGGGGTGTGGACCCGATAGGGATGATGATTTTAAGGATTATGAGCAGGATGAGTGTATATGTGTGGTAAGGAAGCTCATGTTATCATAGAAGTATGGAGATGATACTCAATGACATAAGCTCTTTCACACTAGATGTACGGTGCAAGGGAGTTTGTGTGATCTCATTATTAATAGTGGAAGCTAGGAAAACATTATAGGAAGAGATGTTATGGAAAGGTTGAAGTTAACACCCGAAGCATATCCTGATCTATACACCATTGGATGGATTAAGGACGTTGGTTGTATTAATATGACTAAACATTATAAGGTACTTTTTTTATTGACAAGTATATTGATGAGGTTTATTATAATGCTATGGACATGGATGCTTACCATTATCTATTTGAGCGACTTTAGTAGTATGATGTTGATGTCACACACTTGGGTAGGAGCAATGTTTATTAGTTGGAGAAGAGTGGAGTAAGATATACTTTAGTCCCTTTTATAAGGAAGAACCAACCCAAGGCTATAAAGGCGAAGGGAAAGAATTTTTAAATATTATGCACGAGCCATTTAAATTTGCAAAACAATGTAAGGAGACTCATGAGGTGCATTTGTTGGTGGTAAAAGGAGAGGAAGATATTGGGGATTTAGTGGGGAGTCAAATTCCAGCGGAGGTGCAAAATTTGTTAAAAGAGTTCAAGGATGTGCTTTTTAATGAATTTCCTACATAGGCATCCGATGTAGACTATTCAACACCACATTGATTTGGTTCTTGGTGCTACTCTTCCTAATCTGCCTCATTACAGGATGAGTCTTAAGGAGAATGAAATCTTAAGTGAGAAGATAGAAGAGCTGTTGAGTAAAGGGCATTTTTAGGCTAGCACGAGCCCATGTGCAGTTCCCGCTTTGTTGACCTTTAAAAAGGATGGAAGTTGGTGAATGTGTGTCAACAGTAGGGTGACCAATAAAATTACTATTGCCTATAGGTTTTTGATTTTAGGGTTGGATGATATGCTTGATCAGTTAAGTGGAGCAATTGTGTTTAGCAAGATTGACTTAAAAAGTGGCTTCCATCAAATTAAAATCCATCTAAGCAATAAGTGGAAGACAACATTCAAGATAAAAGATGGATTGTATGAATGGTTGGTCATGCTTTTTGGACTAATAAATGCTCCTAGTACGTTTATGCAGCTTATGAAAAGACTACAACCTTTCTTGGGTAAATTTATATTTCTTTTATTTTAATGATATTGCAATTCATAGTAAGTCGAGTGAATAATATATAGGATACCTTAGGGAAGTGTTTAAAGTGTTGAGGGAAAGCAAGCTATATGCAAATTTGAAGAAGTGTGTTTTTATGGGGGATAGTTTATTATTTATAGGCTATATGGTAAGTACTGAAGGTATCAAAATATATGAGGAGAAGGTGAGATTTATTAGGAAATGGCCTACCCTAAAGAATGCGAGTGATGTAAGGAGTTTCCACGGGTTAGAAACCTTCAATAAAAGGTTCATCAAATATTTTAGTAGCATTATAGTGCCTATTACTGAGTTTTTTAAGAAGGGAAGATTCAATTGGGATAAGGAGCAAGAGAGTAGCTTTGCTTTAATCAAAGAGAAGTTGATCACAGTGCATGTCTTAGCATTACTGGATTTTGAGAAGTTATTTAAGGTGGAGTATGATGCTAGTGGAATAGGCATAGGGGCTATTTCTTCCTAAGAGAAGAGGCCAATAGCTTTCTTTAGTGAGTAGTAGTGTAAAATTGGGCAAAATTGGCTATTTATGATAAGAAGTTTTATGCTGATGTGAGTGCTTTAAAAACTTGGGAGCACTATTTAATAGCTAAGGAGTTCATGCTCTACACTGATAATCATGCCTTGAAGTGTTTAAGCGCATAAAAACATATTAGAAGTGATATGCATCCTAGTGGTCGGCTTATATAGAGAAATTTCCTTATAAACTTGTCTATAAGTCAAAGTAGTAGAATAAGGTGGTAAGTGCATTGAGTTGACATGTGGCATTAATAAGGACTCTTAGTGTGAAGATATTAGGTTTGAAGTGTTGAAGGAGTTATATGCCGAGGATGATGAATTCAAGCAAATTTGGGCTACATGTATGTTTAAATAGTCTTACGATGACTTGTATGTACATGGTGGGTTTCTTATGAAGAGTGAAAGACTTTGTCTTCCTTGTACATCTCTTCATGAGAATGTTATTAGAGACTTGCATAGTGGTGGTTTAGCTGGGCATCTAGGAAGAGATAAAACCATTAAAGTTGTGAAGGAGAGGTGCTATTGGCCTTAAATAAAAAGGAATATGACTAATATTATATCTAGATGCTATGTATGTCAAATGACAAATGGGCAGACACATAATGTAAGGTTGTACATGTCATTATGTATTCCCAATGCTATATGGGAAGACCTTTCCATGGATTTTGTGTTGGGTTTACCATGAACTTAGTAAGTTATGGATTCTGTGTTTGTTATGGTTGATAGGTTTTCAAAAATGGCACCTTTTTACCATATAAAAAGATAGCAGATGCACCCTATACCGCCAAACTATTCCTTAGGGAGGTTGTAAGGTTGCATGGATTGCCAAAGACCATCATATAAGATTATGACACTAAATTTCTTAGTCACTTTTGGATGACTCTTTGGAAGTTGTTTGATTCATATTTGAATTCTAGTAGCATGACACATCTATAGGAAAATAATCAAACTGAGGTGGTTAATCGAATGTTAGGAAGTCTTATTCATAGTATTTGTATAGATAGGCCAAAGAAATGGGATTTTTCTATAACACAAGTGGAGTTTGCCTACAATAACATCGTTCATAGTGCCACAGGTAGATCCTCATTTTCTATTATGTACATGAAATGTCCTAACCATGCTTTTGATATGGTGAAGCTTCCAAAGGTGCTAGGTCTTAGTTAGCAGCCGGTGATCTAGCAAAGCAAGTCCAAGCAGTGCAAGCAGATGTCAAGAACATATAGAAAGCCAATGCCAAATAGAAGATGAAAGCGAACATACATAGGAGATTCAAGGTGTTTGATGTTGGAGATGAAGTGATAATATTTATTAGCAAGTTAAGATTGCAAAGGGGCCATAGCAAACTACAATAAAGGAAATATAGGTCGTACAAGATTGTTTAAAAAATTAATGATAATACTTATATCATGGACTTAACTAATTGGATGGAAATTTCAAAGATCTTTAATGTTGCTGAGCTTACTTTGTTTATGCCATATATGAGCCTTGGATATCACAAAAATAACTCAAGGACGAGTTCTTTACAAGTCGAGATAAATGATGGAGACCATTTTGTAACCTCAAAGCAGTGCACAACTATGCATATGGCAACATGACTCAGGGTTGAGATATGCATTGATGGTTGAAGCACGAGCAAGCAAGGTAATGATACAGTTGTGTTAGGAGGTCTGCATTGATGGTAATTTCAAGCGTTTGATATGCATGGCCATGCATCATAGTAACATAACCATGCTACTTAGCTAGTTAAAAAACCTTATTTTTTAGATTTCTATTTAATTTGCTATTTAGAATATTTATTTGATTCCTATTTTGTCCATAATTATTTTTGAGGTATAATAGTTATTTTAAGGGTTTTGTTATAAACCTTTTAACATTATTTCAATTTTGTTTGAAAAGAAAAATAATTATATTTATTCAAATTAGCAATACATCGATAAAAAAACATATACAAATTTGCTAAAAACTATAGATGATGAAACTATACCCAGGTTAATAGCATAATAAAATGGCTTAAAGCCTAAAAATTTGATAATACTATAGTAACTAGAATACCTATACTCCAGTTCTGTAACATACTGACGACCATAATCTAATTTGTTGTCTCTGTCTGATCGAATATGCTTTGCCTGTCTGAATCACCCACACATAAATAAAAAGCAGCAACAAGATGACATAAAAATAAAATGTCATAACAAGATGATGAAAAACCAAACGCCACAATAAGATGACAAAATTATGAAAAATAAAATAAAACCTAGATCTATGTGGAATAACCACTTTTTTAAGAAATAAATTGATAAAAATAGATGTAGAGGGGTGATTTTAAGCCAAGAATGGACAAAAATCACCCCTCCTTGCTTAAGGAAGATGAGTGGCTAGAAAAGAAAGAAGAGAAAGTTTACAGAAAAGGAGGCTAAGGTTTTTTTTAAGGTTTGAATTCTATCATTGATTACATTATTTCAATTTTAATAAAAAGCTTTTGTTTTATTTTTCTCTGGATTGAGAATTGGGTCTTTGGATTAGAATTTATTTATCCTAATTGATCAATTTGATTAATTGTATATTAATCAATGTATTGTGACACGACATGGAACATGATATCCCACATGTCATGTCTCATCACAAGTTCAATTTTTGAACTTTAAGCATATGAAATGGGTTCTTTGTATTTCCTAAAAAGTATGTCCATTTCCATATGTCTTTATATTTGTTTTTCTTGTATATCTTGATGTAGTTTCTTCTTATTTTGTTGATTTAGTTTCTTATTCTATAATCTTGATATCAATGGGAATATTCCATATAATTTCCCTTATAGTCAGGGACTGTTGTATTATATAAACCAATTTTAGTTGATTAATGAAATGCCAATTAACACAATATTTTATATGGTATCAGAGCAGGCCATCTAGGGCATGCTTCTCCTCATTATATCTAATGATTCTAGCCAACATCCTTTTGTAAAACCTTATCAATCACCACAAACACCAAACAAACCATGAATGATTTATCATCCCAATATGTCTTACACCCATCTGATAATCCAGGAATTGTGCTAGTTTCATGTCTTCTCAAAGAAGAAAACTATCCAATATGGTAAAGAGCCATGACCACTAAATTACTTGCTAAGAATAAATCTGGCTTTGTTAATGGAACTTTATCACGACTAGAACCAGATTCATAAGATCTTGCAATATGGATCAAAAACAACTCCATGATTATCTTATGGATATTTAATTCTCTTGACTCATCTCTTCATGATAGTGTTGCTTTTTTTACACTACTAGGGAGATATGGGTCGATCTTAAAGAACATTTGTCATAAGGAAATGCACCTCGAGTGCACCAACTAAGAACTGAGATAGTGAATACGCAACAGAAGGATATGTCAATTGTTGTATATTACACAAGACTTAAAGGACTTTGGGATAAGTATAGTGCTTATTCTCAAATTCTGCCTTACACTTGTAGTTTGACCAATGCAATTGCTGTTGAGAAAGAAAAAGAAAAGGTTCATTAATTCTTGATGGGATTGAATGAAAAATATAATGTGGCAAGATCTCAAATCCTAAACACATTCGCTAGCCCACTCTTATGCACTTGTTTCGCAAGAAGAAAAGCAACAACAAATTGCAATAATAAGAGGGGCCCATTGTTGAAGCAGCTGCATTCACTGCATCCAAAAACAACCCGAAGGCTATGGCATGAAGCAACAATGGTAATCGAGACACATCAAAGGTGTATTATGAACATTGCAAGAAAAATAAACATACAATGAAGACATGTTTTGAATTACATGGCTACCTAGTTTGGTGGGAAAAGAACAAAACCAAATTGACGCAAGGAAAGATGGAAAATCAAACACAAACCATGAACACGATAGGATAATCAACTGGATCTCCAATCGGTGGCCTTACTAAAGAACAGTATACCCAACTTATGTCTTTGTTGAATTTTGACAAGACACGGAACTTGAATCCAATTGTAAATTTTGCTAGTAAGGAAATTTCTCTTTCTAATGGTAGTGTTGAATGGATTTTGGACTGAGGTGCTTCTGACCATATGACTTACCAGAAGAGTATCTTACATAATGAAACACAAATTGGTTTTAATCTTCTTGTTTCCATTCCAAATGGTTCTTTTGTTCCAGTTAAATCCTATGGAGAAGTCACTTTTAATCCTAACATTAAATTAAGCAATGCTTTGTATTTACCTACTTTTTCTTGTAACCTTATCTCCATAGGCAAATTAACTAATGTTTTAAACTGTGTTTCTCTTTTTTTCCTACTTTTTGTGTCTTACAGGACCTAGCCATGAGGAAGTTGAATGGCATGGGTGAGCTTAAGGATAGTCTTTATTATTTCAGGGCATTCAGTATGACTGTGGCATCTGCAAATGTGGTTTAGGATACAAGCTTTGAGTTATGGCACCAATGACTTGGTCACTTTTCTTTTGATCGAATGTCCTCTATTGATGGTTTAAATCTTCACAAGAGGAAGAATTTTTGTTGTGATACTTGTCATCGTGCCAAACAAGTTCAACATTCTTTTCCTAATAGTTCTATTAAAACTCAAAACCTTTTGATTTAATACACTGTGATGTTTGGGGACCTTATAAAAATCTATCTTTTTCTAGTGCTCATTATTTCCTTGGTATTATTTAATGAGAAATAAAATTGAAGTTGATAATTTGTTAGTCTCATTTATTGCCATGGTTCACAAGCAATTTGACTCTCATGTCAACCATATTAGAAGTGATAATAGGACTGAGTTTACTGCTCATAAATTTCAACAATTTTGTTAAGAAAAAGGGATTGTTCAACAATTTCATGTGTTTCTACCCCTCAACAAAATCGAGTAGTAGAGCGCAAACATAGGCATCTTTTAGTAGTTGCACGAGCATTAAGATTTTAAGGAGGATTACCTATAAAATTTTAGTATGAGTGTTTTCTTATTGCAACCTATTTTATTAATATGCACCCACACCACTCTTAAATGGAAAAAATCCTTATGAAATCTTATTTTCTCGAAAGCCAAATTACTCACATCTTAAAGCTTTTGGGTGTCTTTGTTATGCTTTTGTTATCCCAAGGTCTAGTGATAAATTTAGTGAATAAGCTAATCCTTGTATTTCATTGGATATCCTTATGGTCAGAAAGGATATAGAGTTTACAATTTGACAACTCATAGAATCATAATCTCAAAAGATGTATTCCATGAAACCATCTTCCCATTTTAATCTTATTCCCCAACAAAATCTTCCATCTTATCACCTATACTTGTGTCTATAATTGAACCTGACATTATAGATCATCATAAGTAGAGAGTTAATAAGGGTGGTAAAACAGATCTAGTTGACCGAATTGATAAGTATAATATAACTAATGAGATTCCTGAAAATAACATAGATAATAAGAGGCTTGTAGATAATGACAATACAACCCATACATCTCAATATAGGAATGATCAAGCTACAATTTCTTATGACCTTTCTAATCTAGTACCCATTGCAATCACTCATCCTACCTAACAAAGAAAGATGCTAGCACACTTTAAGCATTACATTGTTGAATTGCTAGGAAATAATAAAGACACATCCCAATCTCATGCCAATACAGTTTCCTCAGGTACTTCTTACTCTTTATGTCATTGTCTTTCCTAATATTTTTCTCCACAACATCGTTGTTTTCTTGCAGCCAGCTTAACCAATGATGAGCCAATATCTTATACACAGGCAATTAAAGATACTTGGTGGCAAGAAGCAATGAAGAATGAGTTAGAGGAACTAGAACTAAATAACACTTGGACCCTTGAGGAATTACCTCCTAGCAAGAGAGCAGTTGGATGCAAGTGGGTGTACCGAATTAAATACAAATATGATGTGACCATAGAATGATACAAAACACACTTTGTAACCAAAGGGTACACTCAAGTTAAGGGATTGGATTATACTGCAACGTTTGCACCTGTTGCTAAACTCACTACTATTCGTTGCTTACTAGTAGTTGCAACAATCAAACACTGGACTTTACATTAGATAGATGTTCATAATGCCTTTATCTATAGGGATCTTATGGAGGAGGTGTTAGTGATATGCACTAGGTAAATCATGTATAACTATGTTTTGAATTTATCATTTTATTAATAAAGAGGCATTTTCGTTATCATTTTATGTTATGATAATTACTTCAATAATCAATTTTTCCTAAAGTCATCAAGTATGTGACTTGATAGTAAAACCTTTAGATTAAATATGAGTTCTATTAATGCAAAGTAGACAACTCACTATTCACATACCGCCAAGGAAAATTTTTTCTTATGGTTCTTGTTTATAATGATGATGTGGTCATGATAGCTAATGACAATGTGCATCTCAATTAATTTAAGTAGTATTTAGAACCTTGGTTTCCTATCAAAGATCTTGGTACTCTTAAATACTTCCTTGGTATTGAAGTTGCTCACTCTCTCGAAGGCACTGTTCTTTCTCAACGAAAATACATATTGGCATTTTACAGGAAGCAGGTTTACTGGGCATAAAACCTTGCTATTTTCCCATTGAACAAAATCATAAGTTAGCACTTGATGATAGGCCACCTCTTTATAATCATAGCTCCTATCGTCGTCTGATAGGACACTTGATTTACTTAACCATCACTCGGCCTAACATTTGTTATTCAGTTCATGTTCTTTCTTAGTTTATGAATCAACCTTACCAAATTCATTGGCAAGCTGCTTTGCAAGTTTTACGATATCTTAAATCAACACTAGGTTAAGGTATTTTCTTTTCTTCTACAAGTTCCTTATCACTTTCGGCCTATTGTGATTCGGATTGGGCAAGTTGCCCTTTAACCCGATGATCTCGCAGTGGGTATTTCATCTTCCTTGGCCATTCTCCCATCTCTTGGAAAAGCAAGAAACAAATGACTGTTTCAAGATCCTTAGCTGAAGCTGAGTATCGATCTATGGCCATTATCGCATGTGAGTTAATTTGGTTGCAGTAATTGCTTTCAGACTTAGCGGTCTTACTTTCTTCTTTTACTCACTTAAACTGTGATAATCAAGCAGCCATGCATATTGCTAACAATCCATTTTATCACAAGAGAAAAAAGCACATTAAAATTGACTGACTTTGTTATAGACTACATTCAACGAGGCTTATTAACTACTCGTTTCATTTCTTCACGCCATCAAGTTGCTAATTTATTTACTAAAACTCTTGGCAAACAATAATTTTAGTTCTTGGTTGGGAAGTTAGGCATTCAAAACCTCCATGCTAGAACTTAAGGGGGCACATTGAGACACGACATGGAACACAGTATCACACATACCGTGTCTCATAAAAAGTTCAATTTGTGAATTTTAAGCATATGACACGAGATTCTTATGTCTTTGTATTTTTTTCCTTGTATATCTTGATTTAGTTTCTTCTTATTTTGTTGATTTAGTTTCTTATTCTGTAATCCATATATCAATGGGATTATTTCATATAATTTCCCTTATAGTAAAGGACTGCTGTATTATATAAACCAAATTTTGTTGATGAATGAAATACCAATTAACACAAAATTTTATACAATGACGCTACACACTGTGTCACAAGTCCAATGGTATTTTTAAATTAATTCTATAACATTTTTTTAATAAATTTACCAAATTTAATTTTAATTGTACTAACATTACTAAACGTTAATCAAGTTATATATATATGCTATTTTACTTTATTCGTTTATATGTATTATATCCTTCCTACTTTACTTTTCCTTATTCGATTCCAAAAACCATTTTGTGGAGTTCTCTTTTATTTATGTTAGGTATAACAACAATGTTTTATTTGGATTTCATTAGATAACTTGTGCATTCATCTTAATATTGCATATCATTAATGATTAGTTCAAATTATAATAAGAATATATATTTTTTAAATATGAGAAAAGGGCTTAGGTAGAAAAATTAAAAATTCAAGGATATTAATTTATGAGATAAAATATGAAATTTTATGTGTAATCCTATACAAGTGTCCCAAATAAGAATTTTCATGTTAGGAAATAAGCCATAGAGTTTGTATAATATTATTCTCACGTGATTATTCCAAAGGCACCTTTAGACTTTAAGTGTGAGAATCTCCTTCTCATTCATTTTATCCTCATTATTTTCTTTCTACTTTCTCTTTTTAGATTCTTTCCTTTAGATCTCCATTAGCGCACCACCTCAATCAACATGATAAGGTTCGGATTCGAGTTGGAAAACTTTGATAAAGAAGACGTAATAAATAGGAAAATGATTTGTAAAGGTGGAACGATGACTATATTGATAGTGGTATTGTATCTTTAGTTGCATCCATACTCTCATGTATTGTTCTAAATGAATTCACTTTACATAATTCATAATTTATCGTAAAATTATCTAACAACTTAATTTGTTTTTTTTTAAAAGTTTCAGTCAGATATATGAAACTCCAATTCAGTGCATTGTAATCAACTACTAGATGAAAAAAAAGGTAATTTATGATCACCACCTAAGATTTTGCTAAATCCATTAATCCGTCCTTATATTTTCAAAAATGAACTGATAACCCATCAATTTTGATTTTATTAATTATTTCTCTTTTACTAACTAAATATCCCTTCTAGTTTGATAATTTTATTATAAACCTAGATGAATTTAAAAAAATGGAAAAATTATGACCACCCTGAGATTTCGCAAAATTCATTAATCCGTCCTTGTATTTTCAAAAGTCAACTAATAATCCATCAGTTTTGATTTTATTAATTATTTCCCCTTTTACTAACTAAATATCCCTTTTGGTTTGATATTTTTATTGTAAATATAAGAGGGTATTACGTTAGTGGAAAGGGCCAGAGAATAAGTTAATAAAATAAAATATAAGGGATATTTAATTGACTTCTCAAAATGTATGAATGAACTATTAAATTAAAACAAGCTGAAGCGGGTCAAATTGTATACCCTAGTCTCTAGGACTTAGTATAGAGCAAATAGGGGTGTCGAACACTCGGGAATTTGGAGCAATTTTGTATTAACCGGATAGTTACTTGGATGGATAGGCAATCAAATGGGAGTAGGAA
>CATIWM010476529.1:0-15908 GCA_949671775.1 Mallotus repandus
AGCTCAATTTAGTCCCTAACTTACTCATGTAAACAAGTCAACTAAATTCAATTCATGAAAAATACACCTAGTCAAATGAAATGGCTTAAAATGCATATGTTCACATAATATTAATTTATGGATGAAAATGGGGATGTTACATATATTTTTATAATATCATTGAAGTATGAATAAGATATTTATTTATTTTAAAATGTATAAATATATATTATATATTTTTATATATAGTTATATATATTAATACTATCTATTTTTTTTAATCAAACTAATACTATCTGTTTATATCGTGTATTTCATGTTAACAAATTATACTATTTAATTAAGGGGGCGTTTGGTTTGTATTTTGAAATTGGAATTGAAATCAAAATCAGAATAAGAGGGAATGGGAAAGGGAATGAAAATTTGAAGAAGGTATTTGGTTTTATTAGGAAATGGTAACATGAATGAAAATAAAATATCATTTAACAATTAAAATTTCTTTGATGAAAAAATATTTTCTAATATATAAAAAATTAACATTATAATTATTTTATATATTAAAATTATAATTATAATTATGTATTATAAAATATTTTTATAAAAATATTATTATTATTATTTTTAAAAAATTATAAAAATTATTTACTTTTGATAAATATTTTTATTCAAATATTTAATGTATATTTTTATTAATTTATATGTTTTATTTATAAATTTTAAAAATAAATGTTAATATTTAAATATTTGATCAAATTATAATTAATTTGACTTGATTTTCAAGGGAATCAAAAGTCGTTCCATAGAAAAAATGAGAAAAATGGTGATTTCCATTGATGAGGGAATTACATTCTCATTCTCCTGTTAATTTTTAGTCAAACAAACACTAAAAATTAGAATCATTTATTCCGATTCTAATTACCATTCTTAATTTTTACCAAACAAACGCATCCTAAATATATTATTTTTTATTTTGAACGGGTTAGATGAATTTAACTCGTCTAAACCTATTTTTTTAGTTTTTAACTTGGCGTCTGTGTTGTATCATTTACACTTGCCTGCCATATGAAGTCCTACAAGGAGAAAATCTTTGAAACCTTGGTGTACTTAAGATAATGACTTAGGAAAATTTTTTCAGGGGAATCTTTCCGTAAACTTTTATGAGAGATTTTCCTTTTCATCAGGAGAAATTGCTTTCCTTACAGAAACAGGCTCGGTTAATCTTCTGGGACAGTGAATGTGCATCTGATAAGTGATGGTAAACAAAATAAAATAATTAGGGATCATTAATCCCCCGGATTATGCTCATTGTGCTCGGAGAAAACATTTTACAGAAGACTAGAATAGGAACAATACTTTGATTAAAGTTCAAGCAAAAAAAATTGCACGAATTGATTTGCAGTAGTCCGTGATACTACCTTATTACTTTATTAGTAAAACAGCTACAATCAGACTTTTCCAGAGCACAGCACCTTCGTTGTTTCAGCAAGCGGAGCAACGAGAAATCAGAACTTCTGAAAGAAATCATGGATGTGTTTATTGATCTCCTCAGGTTTCTCTTCATTGATGAAGTGAGCAACTCCTTCCATTACAACTACTTCTTCCAAAAGTGGAACGTTTTTCTTGAACCCACCTTGATCTATATAGTCCTTGCCACCTACAGAGTTATAGGTAGGGTCCTGGTTACCCACAATAAACTTGGCAGGCACTGTTACTTGAGCTCCAGTCCAAGGCGCAGTGAGTTCCCAGTTTCTGCCATATGAAGGGAGAAAATAAGAATAAAAACTTGATATCACGTTTACATTAAATAGCATTTTGGAAGGGAAACATACAGGTCTAATATCCGGTAAAGGTTGAATCCTCCGGTGAAGCCTTTCTTCTCAAATTTGCCAACATAGTACTGTACATCTTCCTCGGACAACCATGAGGGCAATACAAGTGGATTGTCTAGTGAACGGTTAAATAATGGTTTATCTTTAGGATATATTGGAGGACCTGGGTTGCGGGAGGTCAGGAATTCTTTTATAACTCTTTCAGTACCAACCTCTGCAAACTCAGCTTCTATACCAACTTCCTAACAAAAAGCTAATTAATCTGTAAATACACCTCCTACGTGCCAAACAGTTCATAAAATTAAACAATCATTGGCTTAAACCAAAGATATTTTAAGTTTTCATGAAAAAATAAGCTGCAAGCAAAAGTATTAACAAATGTTGTTGGTGAGTGAATAGTCCAGTGGCCACTCTGGCTCAAAATTATCTGATTGTGTAGCAGGTAGATTTAAAAAAAATTATCAAAAACATCATGGTCAGATAATTATGATACTTTTGAAACTGTGATAAGAACTGTATAAAATTTGAATAAAACAATGATTAGCAGTAACTAATCCATGAAATAAACAAGATTATCCATGTAAGTAATTCTTGAGCAAACCTGAATTCTGCACATGTAATAATCATCCTCATAAAGAGCTCTGAACGTTTCAAGAGGTTTCCACTGGGGATTCCTAGGAGGAAACGCTGCACTAAGATTCACCATAGCCTTAACCCTGTCCGGCCTAAACAGACTTAAGAACCAAGCCATATATGCACCGAAGTCATGACCCACAACGAAAGCCTTCTTCTGGTGAGGAGCCACGGCATCAAGAACCCCAATAAGATCACCAACGTGGTGGAAGACCGTGTAGCTCCGGGGATCATCAGGTGCATCGGTGTCACCAAAGCCTCTGAGATCTGGCGCGACGGCACGGTAGCCCAGAGAAGCCATAGCTATAATCTGGTGGCGCCAGGAGTACCATAATTCAGGGAATCCATGAATGAAGAGAATTACAGGTCCATCCACCGGACCCATCTCGGCTATATGCATGTTTATGCCATTCACTGGGATAACTCTGTGCTCAATAGCGTCCATTGATAGTTTGGTTGACTGAGTCTAGGTTAAGGTACTCTTGACTTCTTATAGTGCAAAGATATGGACTGTATATGTTGGTTTCTTGAGAAAATGCTGCACATGTCTCAACAACAGCGATAATTTATATATTAATTTGGAAGCGTAAACATAGCTGGCATTATTATTATTGATTATTATTGCTGTGGAACAATGCGGATATGTGGGAAGACGAGCAAGCGAATGCGGAAAAGTTACAGCTTCTTCATGTGATTATGCACAAGCAACAAGAACTGGTTTAAACTTCAATTTAATTTTTTACTAATTAGTTGACTCCATCTTATTATATATTCAAATTTATAATCATTTATACCATGAATTGGAGCATTTTCATCACATGGCAGAGAACTGGTTTCATCCATTTTCTAATATTGATTATATATTTTTTTATTTGATATTTCGATATCCGGTAGTTATAAGAACCTTAACTATTTTAGAATCGAGCCGAATGAACTTATAAAAAAATAAAACTCTCTCTCAACATTTATTTTCTCCGCACACATCATATTTTTCATTGTTGATTCTCTGTCGGAAGAAAAAGAGATGTTAGATTAGATGACTCTAAGAGGAATCTATTGTTCAGTTAACTCAAAAGAAAAATCCATACTTGAATTTTTTATTGCATAGATCCATTCTTGAAATTTGGAAAATAAAGAATGATTGCATGTGAAGATTAAAGCCATTACTTTTATTTGCAATTTTAATTCTACGGGATCTTAGATTATATTCTTTGATATTCCTTACTTCATTCCACTCTAAATAATATCGGCAATGTGTTTGGTGATTGCGTCATGCTTCTCTTGAATGAGGAATTGGGCAAAACAAGTACTTGACATCTTCCCTAGAGAACCAAGAGGACACATCAAGTGGAACTTCTAGGTAGCCATTAAATATTTTACGTTATGGAGGACTTGTCAGTAATATTAAAAACTATTTCACAACTCTTTCCATGCCAAGTTCTGCAAACTCAACTTCTACATCTCAATCTCCAACCCCCCACCCCCAAAAAAATAAATAAATAAATAGATAAAAGTAAATTATAAGGTTAAGTACATAAATTTACAACACCCAATAATATCATAACTTAGCTTAGCTAAAATGGTGTATCTATTTTAAATTTGACATCAATATCTCATCCTTAACTCATCTTTTGCAATAGAAAATATTAGAATGATAATTAGTAGTAAGAAAATTAAAAGACTATATCTTTCTTTCTTATCTTTTTTGCATAGCGGATATTAATGTGATAAAATGAAAAATTATCTTTTTGTGTAGCTGGAAAATTAGATTGTTAGAAGAAAGAGAGATTTTTAATTTATTTATATAGAAAATCCACTAAAATGATCTCATTAATTACTATATCAGTTCGTTAACATAGAGATAAGACCATTATGCAAATAATTACTACTTTTAACACAAAATTGAGTTTTTTCAAACGTTTCCTTAAACATCTCATAGTTGATAGTATAGTAGCCTAAAATATAACAAAATTTCTAACATTAAGAAGTGATAGGAGATTGTTTCTTTTTTTGACCAGATAGGAGATTGTTTCTGAATGCTCTTGTTTTCTAGTACTTGGGAGCCACAATCAACTGAGCATTCAAATTGTTGGAATAGGAGCATTTTTTAACCATATAGATCAATTGCTATGCACCAACCTGGACTGGTCAAACCATTGAAAATTGTTGTTAAACTGACAAGTATGCAGAGATATATATGGAGGTCCTACATTTTAAGTTCCTTATAAGTAGCTACTAGCTGAATATTTCTGCACAAGTTTCCATGCAATTGTATATCTCTTAGAATTGAACCTTTGGTAATTTTGATGTTAAATGCTGATAGCAATTTGCAGAACCGTAAGTCAGTGCGTTGCTTGTTATATGTCAAGTATTGTAATAAAGTTGCTGTTATGCCTTTCTTCATCTTCCTCTCTTTCCTATGTCGAAAATGTTACAGGTTCTTACACTATCGGAATTGCTATGGCTAATCCACATGGTCTTGTTGTACCCAACATAAAGAATGTCCGAACCCTATGCATCTTAATTAGGGGGATTTGGTTCGTATTTTAAAATCAGAATGGGAAGAAATGGAAAAAGGAATGAAAATTTGAAGAATGTGTTTGGTTCTTTAGGGAATGATAATGAAAATGAGAATCAAATATCATTTAACAACTAAAATTTATTTTATGAAAAAATATTTTTGTAATTATTTTTTATATATAAAAAATTATCGTTATAGTTATTTTTATATATTAAAAATTAATATTATAATTATATATTATAAAATATTTTTAAAATATTCATTTATATATATATATATATATCCATCCATGTTAATTCGATTGAAATGTTTGTTTTAATTTACAGTGATTCATTCCTATTATACTTTGATCAGGAGACACTATTGTCACTATTGTTCCTATGTAATATCCTAGCTCTAGGTTGAAAAAAATATTGATAAATGAATTAATAGCAAATAAATAAATAACTTAATTTGTAGAAATAAATAACTAAATAGAGTTGATTAGTTATATAATAAAATTTAAGGGATTATAAATGTAAAAATATTAGGAATGTACTAGAATTTTAATAGGTGACAACATTTGATCAATAATATATATATATATATATATATAATAAATTAATTAAGAATATGCTAAAAAATAGTATGTGGTGGTCATCAAAATAAAAAATAAATAAAGAAGGATAAGAAGAAGCATCTAGATCATGGGAGAGAGAGGGGAGAAATAAAAAGGAAAAGTAAAGAGGAACTCTTGCTTTCTTGAAATTCAAGAGCACCAAAACAAATGGAAATCAAGAGAAGTTTACTTGCATGTCTAAAGGAAGACTCAATTCTTCAATCTAAAAGTCTTATATGAAGGTTATGAGGCTTTAGCAAAGCTGAGCTAGCTGAATAAGAGGCTATTTTAGAGGGAAAAGCAAGTCAAGTGCAAAAATATTAGAGTGTGTGTATGTCAATTTTAAAGTCATTTTGAGCATTTGAAAGGTGGAAACTTTGTTAGGATTGCAAGCTGAAAAAATTATAATATCCTAGCTCTAGGTTGAAAAAAAATATATTTATAAATGAATTGATAGCAAATAAATAAATAATTTAATTTGTAGAAATAAATAATTTAATTTGTAGAAATAAATAACTAAATAGAGTTGATTAATTATATGATAAAACTTAAGGGATTATAAGTGTAAAAACATTAGGAATGTGCTAGAATTTCAATAGGTGGCAATATTTGATACATATATATATATATATATATAAAATAAATTAATTAAAAATATGCTAGAAGATGAGTATGTGGCACCAATCAAAATAAAAAAAAATTATAGAAAGAAGGGTTGCTCTCCTATAAAAAAAATAAAAAATTAATTTTAGATGTTTGATGATGATGAGGCATGAAAAATTTGAGTTTCTATGATGGAAATTTGAGAAAACCTCTTTCTTCAAAGAAGAAGGAGATAGCTCCAATTTCTTTACTCAAGCTTCCCTCTCTTTTTTTAGGAGAGCAACCCCTTCTTTCTATAGTTCTTTTTTTTTTTTTTATGGCTGCTCCATACTCATCTTCTAGCATATTCTTAATTAATTTATTATTATTATGTATATATATATATTATTGATCAAATGTTGCCACATATTGAAATTCTAGCACATTCCTAACATTTTTACACTTATAATCCCTTAAGTTTTATTATATAACTAATCAACTCTATTTAGTTATTTATTTCTACAAATTAAGTTATTTATTTGTTTATTTATTAGCCATTGATTCATTTATCAATATTTTTTTTCAACCTGGAGTTAGGATATAGGAAAAATAATCAAATCTATCATGAACTATAAATCAATTATCAATTTCATCCTAATTCCAAAGTTGTATCAATTTGCTCTTTCAACTTTCCAAGTTGTTCCAAATCTATCCAAATGACATTGAGCTTATATCAGAGTTGACGTGACATAAGAGTGGCTAATATGGCAAAAAAAATTAAAAACTTAATCAATTCTATCTTCAACTATAGTTATCAAGCTAATCCTAATTTGACTAAAAATTTTCACACTTTAAAATCACTTTTAAGAACAAAATATTTCTTTTAAAAAGCACTTTAAAATAACTTTTAAGAACAAAATATTTTTTTCTAAATGATTTCAAAATAATGGAATGATTTTTTGTACTCAAAAAAATTTAAAAATTAAATAAACATATTGGATTTCAAAAATATATGGGCTCTAATAATACAAAAATAAAAGATTAAGAGTTTAATTGTATCAAAATAAACTTCAAGAAGATAATTAAATTTTGAAATTAATTTAAGAATTTTTTATACCTTTTATAGCACCACAAATCAAGTTTTAATTTTTATATTTACAAAAATCAAGTTTTAAAAATATAAATTTTATATTTATAAATATAAAAATTATTTTCAAAATTTAATTATCTCCTTGAAGTTTATTTTGATACGATTAAACTCTTAATTTTTTATTTTTGTATTATTAGAGCCTAGATATTTTTGAAATCCAATATGTTTATTTAATTTTTAAATTTTTTTGTGTACAGAAAATTATTCCATTATTTTGAAATCATTTAGAAAAAAATATATATTTTTTAAAGTGATTTTAAAGTGCGGAAATTATTGGTAAAATTTATTTAAAAAATTATTTTGTTCATAAAAGTGATTTTAGAGTGAAATTTTTTTGTCAAATTAGGATTAGCTTGATAATTGGTCTATAGTTGAGGAGGATAGAATTCATTACGTTTTTAATTTTTTTTGCCGTGTCAGCCACTCTTATGTCACGTCAGCTCTGGCACAAGCTCAATGCCGTTTGGATAGATTTGGAACAACTTGAAAAGTTGGAGGAGCAAATTGATACAACTTTGAAATTAGGATGAAATTGATAATTGACCTATAGTTCAAGATAGATTTGATTATTTTCCTTAGGATATATTACAATTTTTTTAGCTTGCAATCCTAACAAAGTTTTCATCTTTCAAATGCTCAAAATGACTTTAAAATTAACATATGTCTATAAGGGTCTCAAGAAATTACTTATAAAATTTTGTTAAAATGGGAGTTCAATTACTCCCCAAAGAACCTTAGTTCACTAGTTACTCCAAAAGATGGTAGCTTTGCACTTGACTTGCTTCCCCCTTTAAAAGAGCCTTTAATTCACTTAGCTCCGCTTTGCTGGAGCCTCATAACTTTCATATAAGACTTTTAGATTGAAGAATTGAGTCTTTCTTTAGACATGCAAGCTCACTTCTCTTGATTTCCATTTGTTTTGGTGCTCTTGAGTTTAAGAGAGCAAGAGTTCCTCTTTATTTTTCCTTTTTATTTCTCCCCTCGATGTTTCTTCTTATCCTTCTTTTTCTTTTTATTTTGATGGTTGTCACATACTCATCTTATATATATATATATATATATATATACACACACACACACACACATATATATATATATGTGTGTGTCAAATGATCTAAATGTTTCTTCTTATCCTTTTTTTTATTGCTGTCACATACTCATCTTCTAGCATATTCTTAATTAATATATATTATTGATCAAATGTTAGCACCTATTGAAATTCTAACACATTCCTAATATTTTTTACACTTGTAATCCCTTAAGTTTTATTATATAACTAATAAACTTTATTTAGTTATTTATTTCTACAAATTTATTTATTTATTTATTTGCTATTAATTCATTTATCAATATTTTTTTCAACTAGAGCTAGGATATTACATCCTCAAACCAACATCGTCTTACTTGGAGAATGGACGCACAATCGAGATTCCACATCCCTTGGAGTCGCTGGATCATGAAATAGAGCTTGCCGTCATTATGGGCCAAAAAGCTCGTGATGTGCCCCAAACAATTGCCATGGATTATGTTGGAGGTACTCTACTTGTAGTTCATCAAATGATAGAACAAAAATCAAAGCTTTCTAAGATTTTTTTTTCTAAAAATCAAATTTTAAATAAATTTCGCATTAATTTTAAATTTTAGGCTATGCACTTGCCTTGGACATGACTGCAAGAGAAATACAGGTAAAATTCCTGCAATTCATTAGTTACTGTGCTTTTTATGCAGTTAACTACCAGTAGCTTTTTAATGCTTTTCTATCTTTGCAATTTATCAGTCTAATGGGCTTCCTTGGAGTGTGGCTAAAGAGCAGGACACGTTCACACCCATTAGTTTTGTTGTAAGATATTCATCCGATTTCTTTTAGGTCCATTGATTTTTATTTTTACAATAATTGTATGTTAAAATTCATTACTAATATTAAAATTAAAAAAGTCTAAGTTTGCTGCACCGAATTCGATGCAACAAACTTTTGTTGAATTATTTGCTTAGTTGCAGCAGCATTTGTTGATTTTCTTCTTGACATTCATGCATGGCAATGGCTATATAAAGGTCATTTGCATGGCCATTTAAATGCAACAGGTAGAGCAAGAAAGCCACAAGCAACAAGCAACATAAGTGGAAGTGAGGAGAGTGCATAAAAAGTGTGAGCAGAGAAATAAAAAGTGTAGTGAGTTTCTGTGAGGTGCAAAATGAGTGTAGTGTATTTGTGTGTTAGTGGTGTAGAAAGAGTGGAAATAATTTTTTTTTGGGTTAGGTTGTATTTAGTCTTGTTATAATAGTAATTTTTATTAAAAATATTTATTGTTCACTATTTTATTGTCCCATTTTTCACGTACTATTTTATTATTTTATACACCCAAATTTCAACAAGTGGTATCAGAGTCGTGGTTGTAATTTCTCTTAAAATTCTGAGTATGCTTTGTGGTTATAATTTTGACTGATCTTCCACATCGGAAAAGATTTTTTGAGAATTTTTCAATTTACAGTAGGGGGAGATTTTGCACGTGCACAGTTTGGAACTGTGAAGCTCATTGGTTTGGAACCATGTTTGCTTGGTGAAACGTGAGGCTGCTAAATCCAAGTCACTATGGTAGAATTTGAAAATTATCGGTGTTATTAAAAAATTAAATAATAATAATTATAGCATGTGGAGGACTTGCAAAGTCAAGATCTCTGGGAGATTATTGCTGGGACGGAGACTACATCACCACCACCAGATGATAATAATGGCAATCTCAAAAAATGGAGAGTTAAAATTGGGAAAGCCATGTTTCCCATCAAAACAACCATTGAAGAGGAGATGATGGAACACATCAAAAATGCTACCACACCGAAAGAAGCTTGGGATTCTCTTGCTCTAAGGTTCTCAAAAAGGAATGGCGCTAAACTTCAACTGTTGAAAAATGGACTAATGTCTATCTCATAAAAAGATATGACAATTAGTCAGTATTTTACCAAAGTGAAGTCCCTATGTCGAGAAATTGCTGAGTCGGATGAGCAATCCAAAATAGTCAGCAGTAGAATGAGGAGAATCATCATTCACGGACTACGACCTCAGTACCACAGTTTCATGGCTGCAGTTCAAGGTTGGCCTATATAACCTTCAATGAAAGAGTTAGAGAATTTGTTGGTAAGTCAAGAAACTCTAGCAAAACAAATGGTTGGAGTATCCTTGAATATGGGAGAGGTAGCACTCTTTACCAATAAAAAGAAGAATCTACCTCGTAGTAGGAATGGAGGAAAGATACGAGGTAATGTCCAACCGGAGGGGGCTCAATAGAGGCAGTAGTTCAACAATTAGCAATCTAAGAATTTTAGACGTCATAATAGCAATTGTTTCAACTGTGGCAAGAAAGGACACTACGCCAGAGATTGCTAGTCTAAGAAGAAGATTGTTCAAAGCATTGTAGTAACAACAAACAATCGCCACCAGGATGAACCAGAGTGGGATGCTGAAGCATTATTTGTAGAGATAGTGCAAATGGAAGAGTATTCCAATTCAGAGATTGTGGAAGTTCCTAGCCTCATGGCTACCACAATAGAAGTACAAGAGGAGTAAGCATTTAATGCTTCTAGTTCTCATAGAATTGATTGTGAGAAGTGTTAGATCTTTGATTTTGGTTGTTCTAGTGTCAGGAGATAAAAACAAGGTTCATAATGCATCAGAGTATAAAGGCAAGCGAGTTGTGGTAACTGCAAATAACTCGCAGCTACCAATCACTCACATTAGTGACACAGTGATCACTTCTTGTTCAAATTAACAATAAGTGCAGTTGGAGGATGTGTACAGAGTATCAGGCATGAAGAAGAATCTTCTGTCAATTTTAGATTTGACTGGTTGTGGTCACTATATTGTGTTCGGTCCCGAAGATGTTAAGGTTTGTCAACAAGTTAAAATAATTGACACACCAATAATAGAGGGACAGAAAGTGGATTCCATGTACGTCTTGTTAGCAAAAGATGCTTACGTGGAGAAGACGAAAGGCGGTGATACAACTGACTTGTGGCATGCACGGTTAGGACATGTCAGCTACCATAAATTGAAAATGATGATGAGCAAGTCCTCATTAAGAGGGCTACTTAATCTTGATGTTCGTGCTGATGTGGTTTGCGTTGGATGCCAATACGGAAAGGCCCACCAACTTCCATATTGAGGAGTCATCATTCAGAGCCAAACAACCACTAGAGTTGATTCACTTAGATGTATTTAGGAAAGTAAAGCAATCATCAATCAATGGCATGCACTACATGGTGACATTTATTGATGACTATTCGAGATATGTCTGGGTCTATTTCATGAAGGAAAAATCTGAAACTCTAGCAAAGTTCAAAGAATTCAAGCAGATGGTTAAAAGTGAAGTTGGGAGCAAAATTCAGTGTCTTCATTCTGATAATGGGGGAGAATACATCTCTGATGTGTTCTCAAGTTATCTTGTCCAGTGCAAGATTAGGAGACAATTAACTTGTCCAAACACACCACAATAAAATGGTGTTACAGAAAGAAAGAACAAGCATCTTGCTGAAGTATGCAAAAGCATGTTGCATGCTAAGAATGTTCTTGGGAAATTTTGGGTCGAGTGCATGAGAACAGCAGCTCACATAATCAATAGACTTCCTCAGCTAAAGATGGGATTCATATCTCCATTTGAGAAGTTATGGAGTATAAAACCAACAATGAGCCACTTTAAAGTTTTTGGCTGTGTTTGCTATGTATTTGTACCTGATCATCTACATAACAAGTTCAATAAGAAGGCAATCAGGTGTATCTTTGTGGGATATGATGAGCACAAAAAAGGATGGAGATATTGTGATCCTACAATTGGTAAATGCTATATCTCACGAAATGTTGTATTTGATCAGACACCGTCATGGTGGACACCAGAGTATGTTGCACTTCCTCACTCCAATAAAGAAGAACTATTGCACGCACAGTATGAAGAGAAGTCATCAGAAGTGCAGTGGAGTCTAAAGCCTGTCACAAAGTCTCAACCTCAAGAAAGGCCATGGCAGACTGGTGCGTATCAAAAGATAGATGCTGAAGATCAACCAGAAGTGGAGATGTCAGAAGAATAACCTGCAACATCACAAATACAGTTGAGAAGATCAAACATGGAGAAAAAGAAAAATCCTAAGTATGCTAATGTTACAGTAATGGAAGAAGAAAAAGAACCAACATCCTTTGAGGAGGCATCACAGAAAGCTGAATGGAGAAAAACCATGGAAGAGGAGATCAAAGCTCTTGCTGAAAATTAAACTTGGAACTTGGTGCCAAAACCCAAAGATGTAAAACCCATTTAATGTAAGTGGGTGTACAAGATTAAAACTCATCCAGATGGCTCAATTGAGAGATACAAAACTCATTTTATAGCACGGGGATTCTCACAACAGTACAAACTAGACTATAATGAGACTTTTAGTCTAAGATGGCAATTGTTTGTGTTTTGCTAGCATTCGCTGCAAGTAAATCTTGGAACTTGTGGCAGATGAAAGTTAAAAATGCCTTTCTAAATGAATAATTGGATCAAGAAGTATACATGGAGCAACTTGAAGGATTTGAGAATAAGCTCAATCCTGAGTATGTTTGCAAGTTGAAGAAGGCATTATACGGGTTGAAGCAAGCTCCTAGAGCTTGGTATGGCAAGATTGTTGAGTTTCTCATACATAGTGGCTATGGAATTGCATCAGCTGATTCGAGTTTTGTTTTTGTCAAAGCTCGAGAAGGGAAGTTAGCAATAATTCTTGTTTATGTTGATGATCTCATTATCACTGGAGATGATGTTAATGAGATATGCCAGACCAAAAAGAATCTGTCAGTCCGGTTTTAGATGAAGGAACTTGGGGAGTTAAATTACTTTCTTTGACTAGAAGTGGAGCACATAAAGGAAGGAATGTTCCTATGTCAGGAGAAATATACAAGAAGTCTTCTTCAAAAGTATGGGATGCTTGATTGTAAACCCCTTGCTCTTCCAATAGAGATGAACTCTAAATTGAGCATTACATAAGGTAAAGATTTAGAGGATTCGACGATGTATCGACAGATAGTTAGCAGTCTAATTTATCTGACATTAACAAGGCCAGATATTGCATTTGCAGTTGGAGTAGTCAACCAGTTCATGCAGACTCCGAAAAAGCCTCACTTGGAAGCAATTTGAAGAATTTTGAGGTACATTAAACGGACACTTGATTTGGGTTATTTTATAAAAGTAAAATGACTTGCAAGCTGGAAGGATGTTGTGATGCTAATTATGTCAGTGATTATGATATGCGAAGATCGACCACTGGTTATGCATTTAGCTTGGGTTCTAGAGTTATTACTTGGTGCAGTAAAAGACAACCAATAGTGTCACTCTCAACAACAGAGGCTGAGTATCGTGCGGCAACGATGGCAGCTCAAGAAAGTACGTGGTTAGTACAGTTGTTCGAAATTTACACCAGCCAGTAGATTATCCGGTATCGATATATTATGATAATCAATCAACCATTTGTTTAGTTGAAAACCCAGTGTTTCATGCTAGAACAAAGCATGTGGAGGTGCAATATCATTTTATTCGTGAAAAAGCTTTAACAGGGGAGATCAAAGTAATTTAAGTGAAGACAGAAGAACAACTGACAGACATTTTTACTAAAGGTCTCAATAGTGAAAAATTAGAAGAATTTCGAAAAGAGATCAGCATGACTTCAAGAAAATGGATTAGGGATATTAATAATGAGAGGAAGTGTTAAAATTCATTACTAATATTAAAATAAAAAAAAGTCCAAGTTTGCTATACCAAATTCGGTGCAACAAACTTTTATTGAATTCTTTGCTTAGTCGCAGCAGCATTTGTTGATTTTCTTCTTGACTTTCATGCATGGCAATGACTATATAAAGGCCTTTTGCATGGCCATTTAAATGCAATGGGTAGAGCAAGAAAGCCACAAGCAACAAGCAACATAAGTGGTAGTGAGGAGAGTGCATAAAAAGTGTGAGGAGAGAAATAAAAAAGTGTAGTGAGTTTGTGTGAGGTGCAAAACGAGTGTAGTGTATTTGTGTGTGAGTGGTGTAGAAAGAGTGAAAATAATTTTTTTTGAGTTAGATTGTATTTATCCTTGTTATAATAGTGACTTTTATCAAAAATATTTATTGTTTATTATTTTATTATCTTATTTTTCACGTGCTATTTTATTATTTTATACATTGTATTGATAATGTAAAATCTCATTGTAGCTTCCCAGGTCAGCTGTTCCAGATCCCGATAACTTGGACTCTGTTTAAAGGTATCAAAATTTATGTGCTTGAGTTTTCGCCTTTTTTTTTTTTTTGAGTGCGAGTATCAAGCTGATTGACGTTAAATGGATTTTGCTCCCACAGGTAGATGCAAATATACCCAGAAAGGCTCCACCAAGGATATGATTCTTAACATCCCTTATCTTATTAGTCACATCAGCTCGGTTATGACACATTTTGAAGGAGATGTTATATTAACAGGTATCATTCTGATCCTACTGTAATAGGCACTTTAGGATGGGGAATATTTTGTTTGTCATCTTTCTCTTCTGTTTAGATGTTTTTTTGTTGTATGACTTTGTGTGCTCAAGTAGTCCCATAGTTATTGGAGATGCTTGAGATGGACACAGTTACATTCTGTTTTTAGGTTCTGTTTTATATCTCACAGTCCATCTCAGGATTAAACTACGTCTTGTTCCATTTATCAGATGCTTTTTGCAGATCCCTCAAGGTGTCCTTAGCTATTCTCGTCCTTTTCTCCAGTGCTCCAATGGTAGCGTTGAACCTATGTAGCACGGAAACGGAAACGGAAACGGGAAAACGAAAAAACGTGGAAACAGATACAACGAAACTCCATTTCTTAAAATATAGGAAACGGAAACATGGGGAAACGTGTAAATATAAAAGTATAAGAGTATATAAATAAATATTAAAAATATACGAATATATATAAATGTGAATTTTATATATAAATCTTGAAAATTTTTATCTATTCTATAAAATAATAGTATAATTATAGAATTATTTTGTTTAGCTAAGAAAAATATAAAATTATTTTTTAATTTGTCTCTTTTCTTATTTAGAAAAATACTAGAGGAACGTATTTTTCAAGTTGGAAATGCGTTTCCAAGTAGGAAACATGTTTCCTAATTTTTTATATTTGCGGAAACTGTCCCGAAACGTTTCCGAGGAGTTTCTTGAAGTTTCCGATACATAAACGTTTCCGAAACGCGGAAACGCCTATTCGGAGAAGTTTCCGTGTATCATAGCGTTGAAATATATATAGTTCTGAACTATCTTTCTAACCTTTGAAGATATTTCTAGCAAAATGCTGTTTATCCCTAGATTTCAAATGATCTGGATACCCTAGAAAAGGTAGAACCGCCAACCTTGTGGCTTTGCAGTCTCCATTAGGAAAATGTCCACGCCCTTACTTGATTATCATTTATCAGCCTTCAAAGGAGAAATCGATGTTTCATATTCTTACTTGACACATCAATCGTTGAGGCAGCTTCACTTAATACCTTGTTTTGTTAAAGTTGTTCGAGTGACTGTCATTTTGGATGGATCTCTAACAATGTTCCGAACCTATCTTGCAGACTTGATAGTTCCAGGATTCCAGCTGG
>CATIWM010476614.1:0-14079 GCA_949671775.1 Mallotus repandus
CTATTCATAAGAAAAGAAGAAGAAAGAAAGATAAAACTCGTTGAAAGCACGCTTCAATCTTCAATCCTTGTTAAGTTCTTCAATTCCTAAGTTCCTACCAAAAAGTAAGATTTTCTACTCGTCATGGTTTCAATCATGGGATGACACAAGTGGTGACACGACATTGATTTTACGGCATGGCTTCCATCATGGCATGATAGAACCTATGACGATTGTCACAGCTTCCATCATGGTGTGACAAAACCCACGATGCACCAGTCCTTGATTATTTTAGTTCCTTTCTAGACTTACCTACAAAAAGGGAAATACTTATTAATATTAAAATAAAAACTCCTAATTAAACCAAAATTAAATAAAAGATAATAAAATTTCATTAAAGGTTTAAACCAAAATAATTTCTTATTAAACCTAAGTTCTACCCAATCATAGCTAATTATTTATTCAAAATTAATTAAAATTTAACTCAAAAACGAGTGATAAATTACACACATCAAATTCCCCCACACTAAAATTTTCCTTGTCCTCAAGCAAAAATTAGATTTAAACATTTAAAAACTAGCTCAATCACAACCAAAGAGTCACAATTTCTAAGATATGCAAGTTGACAACATCAAGACTGAAACATGTTTACTAAAGAAGATAATCAGACAAAAATACACCATTTATGAACGATTTACTAATCACAACCCAAGCACATAAACTTATTGAAATCTAATAAACATAACCTTAGGAGAAAAACAAAATTGGTTGTGAATGTGTTTTACGCTCCATTTCATAACATCTTTTCTTTTATTTGATGAGTGTGTTTTACACTCCATCTCATCCTTTTTATCTCTCAAACCCGATCTTCCCACTCTTAGTAATCCCCCGCCATTCCCACACTACTAATTGTGGATAATGCTAAGTAGGTCCTTTAGATACTCTTACTCTATTTAGAGCATTAGAGTACATTTAGAACAAGTAAAAACTTGAAATTAAGCATTGCTCTAATTTAAGAAAAGAGATTTCTTTTTTTAAAATTTTTCTCAATCTCCCAAAATCATGCTCAAATTCAATCTTTTGGTTCATCCTTAGGTTGTAAGAACTAAATCTTTCATACATAATGACCATGTTCAACTATCTTAATTAATAAACCATTCCATATTTCGATAATTAAATCGTAAATGCACACTTATATACTTGCACCCTAAAATCACAATTGAGCATCAATTTTGCACAAAACTAAAATAAAAAGTTTTAAGGACGAACATTACAATAAATGTGGAAAAATGAGTTGAAAATTAATGAATCTTATCATTTTTTTAATTTTTTTATTTTCTTGATTTAATTAATGCACATGCAACAATAAATAAAACATAAAACACACAAACATAAAACAAAAAAACATTATCCTAGCATTTGGCATCCTCCCCCATCTATGGCATTGTCCTTAATGACAAAATATTAAAATTAGAAAAAGGAAAAGTGGACTTCCTAAGTAAACTTGTTCTTCCTTTAGTACTTGCTCTAAATGTTGGATGTTCTACAAAATAAAATATCAAAAATTAAGAAAAAATAAAAGAGAAAACCAAGCCAAAAATAAACTTAAACAAAAGAAATAAATCAAAACACATTGGATTGCCTCCCAACAAGCACTAATTTAAGGTCATTAGCTTGACCCCTGAATATGTAATATAATGGATGTAATCGAACATGAGGAAGTGTTCTTGGTAACATCTTCCCTTCCTTTCTACTGCTAGGCTACCTTAGTAAAATGCGAACTTCACATGCCAAATCTTTGGTTCTAAAGATACTTAAAGAATGTAAGGCACTTCATGTGGGTTCTCAGATAGTCCAACATCTTTCATGGAATCCTCGTATATAACCGTAATAGGCTATGGAACATATGCATTGTCACTTATAGATGGCTCATCTTCGTCCCATATAGCTTCGAGGATTATTATATTTATTCTCATACAACTCATCTTGAAATTGAGTTGAGTGACTTTGTACCTCGTCATCCTTGATGTCTACAAACTGATTCTTACACTTGCAGATTTCTTTGATTTCCTTAGTGATCATCTCCTCTTGCTCATCATGGCACAACTCAAAATTGACTTCATCATCTTCACTCAAAGTGCTCTCATCATCCCATATACTTTCTCCTGGTGCTGGTTGCATTGAGCAATTCATAGGTGCACATATTTGAAGTTCATATTGACTTTCTTTAATTTGTTCTAACTTTAAAATTAATATGCCTGAAATGCTCCTCATGTTGCCTAAGAGTCTCCTACAATTGGTGATTTGCCTTAGTTTGTGCTTCAATGAATTGCTTCAACTTGTCCTCCAAGTATCGTTCTTTGATCTTTTCTATTTCTTGAACGAAATTTTCCAACATTACCTCAAGATTTGACTTAGGTTCTTGCTGATAACTCCAAGTGTGATCCATATAACTGCTCCAAGATGGGTTGTAATGAGGTGATGGAGGTGAATATGAACGATATGGACATTGTGCCATTGTGATTCTCTCCACACCAATTACAAACCTGAAAATAAGATGGAAAATAATTAAATTGCATATGTTCTACATTAGATACAGGATCGCATGCATTATATCTCAAAAATTAATAAGAAAATCTATCATTATCCATGACAAATTATTTATCAATAAAACAAATAAAAATAAAAAGGTGCTAGTCTAACGAAAATGAAAAACGTGTTAATATTAGCAATGCCTTTCCCCGGCAATGGCACCAAAAACTTGTTATCACAACACCACAAGTGTATGGATCATGTCAACTAATAAAATAATGAGTAGAGTATCGTTCCCATGAGGAAAGGGTACTAAGTACTAATTGTCAATCGATTCTCCCTAGCTAGCACAAATCAAATTAAATTGCAAGAATTAAATAAATTAAAATAAACTATCTACTCGAATTAATCTAATTAAATCAATGGGGATGAACTAGAGATTAGGTTTGTTTCACTAATTAGGACTTGAATTACGGAATTAAATTTAACTATTTCATTGATCACAATCAAGGGTAAACTACTCAAATTACCTAGAGTCTCTTTCGTGATCATCTAAGCATGCCAAAACTAATTACTGCCTATTTTCATGGTCAAGTCAATTAATTAGGGCTCATTGTGTTCTTTAACAATTTATTGATCCCTGAAGGGTTCATCTGCTTTCATGATCGAGGTTCCTAAGTCTTATGAGTTAGAAGCTAGTAAATCACTCAACTTTCATTGATAGCAATCTACTTGTAAACATGCAAATAATTCAGTCGTTAATTGAACATAAGACATTAAGCATAACTCATAAAATTGAATGAAAATCAAATCATTAATAAAGAAATAAAAATCTCAACAAGTCTAACTAGCTACTCCGGAACCAAAAGCTAAATAATTTAGCTATTCATAGGAAAAGAAGAAGGTGGAAAGATAAAAATTGTGGAAAGAATGCTTCAATCTTCAATCCTTATTAAGTTCCTCAATTCCATGCTTTGCCTTCTTGGGGGCAGTGTTCCCCTACACACCCTCTCAATAACTCTCTTGTATCCCTTTTTATAGGAAAAGTCCTATAGAAAACCTAATTGCACTTGAATTCCTAAGTTTTTACCAAAAAGGGAAGATTTTATGCTCGTCATGGTTCAGTCATAGGATGACACAAGTGGTGATATGTCATTGATTTTACGGCATGGCTTCCATCATGGCGTGACAGAACCCATGACGATTGTCACAGCTTCTATCATGGTGTGACAAAACCCACGACGCACCAGTCCTTGATTATTTTGGAGTTTCTTTCTAGACTTTCCTAATAAAAGGGAAATACTTATTAATATTAAAATAATAACTCCTAATTTAACAAAAATTAAATGAAAGATAATAAAATTTAATTAAAGGTTTAAACAAAAATAATTTCTTATTAAACCTAAGTTCTACCCAATCATAGCTAATTATTTATTCAAAATTCAGTAAAATTCAACTTAAAAACATGTGATAAATTGCACACATCAAATTTTTGAGAGTCGAGAAGACTATTTAAAGTTTCTTTTCCTTTTTTGAATTTAGAAATAGAATTCTTTAACTTTAGGACCTCTTTTGAAAGCTTAAGATTTTCATCATTTGTTTTCTTGAGTTGATCCTCCAAGGAATTAGAAGATTTCAAATCATTTGCAAGCTTTTTATTAGAATCAACAAGTTTAGAAAAATTATTTTTCAAGCTTTCAAATTCCTTGGATAACTTAGATAGCTCATGCTTGTAAAGCTTCTTCTTAGAGAGCAAGCTTTTACATTTAAGCATGCTTATAATAGAGACCTCATCATCATCATCATCATCATCATCATCATTATTATAATCATCACAAGAAGAATGAGAAGTAGATGTTACCTCATTTTATCTTCAAGAGCCATGAAGCAAAGGTTGGCCACTTCTTATTGCACCTCATCCTTCTCGGATTCAGAGGAATCATCTTATGAAGATTTTCAAGCCTCCTTCTTATCCTTTGCTCCCTTGTTCTTGAATTTGAACTTGGGGCACTCACTTCTCATATGATCCTGTTTTTTGCATTCGTAGTAAGTAACCTCTTTATTCTTCTTGCCTTCATACTTCTTGTGGTCTCTTTTTCTTAAAAAGCTTTTTCTTTTCAAGAATTTCTTAAATCCTTTAGTGATCATAGTTATTTCATCATCATCTTCACTAGATTCCACTAAGCTTTCATCCTCACTTGCTTCTTGTATAGCCTTCAATGTAATGCTCTTTTTCTTCTCTTCCCTTTCATCTCCTCTTTGCTTTATAGTAAGTTTATGTGTGAGGAGCTTTCCAATGAGCATATCGGTTGACAGAGTTGAGAAGTCTTATGCTTCCTTAATTAAAGTAACTCTAGATTCCCAATCCTTCTTAGGTAAGATTCTTAGAATCCTATTGTTCACTTCTTCCTTGGAAAATTTTTTTCCAAGTTTCTGTAGAGTAGTAAGAAGAGCATTGAGATGGTTGGTCATTTTGGTTATTGATTCTTGAGGCTTCATCTTGAAGAGTTCATACTCATACATATGGAGTTGAATCTTCTTGCTTTTCACTTGTACATTTCCTTCATTGTGTTTCCCATACTTCTTTTACGGATTAGCAATATTGAACTTTGTCGTCTTCTTCTCTTGACATAGAGGAGAGGAGAGTGATCATTGCTCTTTTATTTTTGTGATTCTCTTCCTTTTGAGTTTGACTCCATTGACTTCTTTTAAGAACCACTTCCACTTCATTTATTTTGCCTTTTGGAGGTTCCCAACCATCTAAGATAACATCCTATAACTTTATTGGATCACTATCTAAATAGAGTTCCATCTTGAATTTCTAATGTGGATAGTCACTCCTAATTTAGAAAGGTCTAAGTGAAGAAAAGTGTAGAGATTCATTCCCCATAATCTTAAATTCTAGCAATTCAGTACCTAGAACACTAGCTCTTATACCATTTGTAATTACCCTAGGGGGGTAAATAGAGCTTTTATGAAATTAAAAGAAAATTAAAAAACTTAAACAAGAACTAAGGTAGAAGAAATATGAGCACAATAATTTAAGGAGTTCGGTTCATCAATAAACTTACTTCTCCACCTAAATCTCCCAAGTTAGAATTTTTTAAATCACCACAATCTATTCACTTAGATTGATTTTTACAAGCTTGAGTTTTAGGCTCAACTCTAACCTTACAATCAAGAGTTTAGGATCACTCTTCAACCTAGTTCTCAAGTGTTTTAATGGATAAACACTGATACTAAATCCTTTAGAAAAACTTCCTATGCAACTAATGCCTAGAAAGCAATTTTAGAATCTTGACAAATTTGAGTCTTTAGAGCCTCCACCAGCAACTAAGATGCCAGGTAGACCTAAGATAAATAGGATTAGAAGTGAGAATAAGACCAAGATGAAGAGAAATATTAGGAAACTATCAAGACAAGGGAGTAGAATGACTCGTAGCAAATGCAATCAAGAAGGCCACAATAAAAAGAGTTGTACTCAAGTATAAAAGCCTAAGTTTGAGTAAATTAATATTTTAATTTGGAGAATTTGACCTGAAATGTGAATTTTCTTTGTGTTTATATTGACAACAACTAGCACCAATAACTGCACCAGGTAGTGAAAAAGGGAAACAAAAGGTCTACGAAATAAGGACTCAAAATGGGAACGATAAAGTGCAAGCTGGAACTCAAAAAAGGTCAAGTGGAAATCATAGAGGGAGTTCTGCAGGTGGAGATTCTATTCCTGGCAAGTGCTATCAAGGTCCAAGGGGCAAAGAACGTGGCCATGGATGTTATGTCAATGCAAACACTGGAAGTATTACATATAATATAAGAAATAATAAATTCAAACTTTATTTTTTATTGTCTATCAATGATTTACAATTGTTGTTCTTTTATTTTGTAGCCTGGTTTGGAGAGTGAACAAATTATGTTATCTTCTTTAGAGCTTACTACATCTAGGAGCATTGATATCAACCAGGATCCTCAAATTAGATATATAATTCCAAATGAATGAGAACTAAGAGTTGCCAAAAGAATGTTGAATCCCTCAACAAGTCAAGGATCAAGGAAGATAGCATTTAAAGGTGACGGTTCAGAGGTGCTACAGCCAACTAACCGTCCTTTCAAACTACCAGGGTTACAATGGCAAGGCTCTCCATGTTTGACAACTAGACAATTAGAGGAACAAAGATAGAAAAGGATTGGACAGATGCATAGAGGTTCAATCTATACTAAAACAACATGACATTATGACACAAGTGAACGTTTAGCTAGATTTAGTTCTTATACGAACTAGATTATATTTTGGTCAAGAATCCAGTTCCTCAGGAACTACGTGCCTAAAATTTATGTTTTCTTTTTTTTTGTAATTATTTTGTTCAGGACATATGATTCATTAAAGTGAGCAACTTTTAAACTCATTTTATGTTATGTATGGTTAAATCCAATAGGGTTGGAGGGTTACAACCATTTAAGTATTTGTGATAATGGTGATCAACTCTTAACATTATGCTTATGTAATCCACATATTTATACAACTTGCATTTATTTTCTTGGGTTTTTTTAATATTTCTTGACTATGTTGTCTAGGTATTCTCTTTTGGTCTTATGCACCTTATTCACTTTCTTGTTTAAATAAAAACATCAGCAGACCACAAATTTATCAAACCTCAAGCTGCAATTTTTAATAATCCTGTACAAAAAAAAATTTCATTTAAAAGGCATACAACTTCTCATTTCTAGGGCCACATGCCTAAGTACACATAAAACACAAACAAAAACACAATCCAAGGACACATAATACACACATAAGCTGCCCTCAATTGCTTTTTCATTTTTTCTACTTTCAACTTATAATTTTTCTTCAACTCTTCTCTATTCATCTTTAACATTCTAGCATCTGCTTAAATATCATCAATTTCTTTTGAGCTTATTCCAACTCCAGAAGCCTCAATTCTTCTCAGCAAGTCTTTATTTTCAGTCTTAAATCTCTTCCTTTCATTTTTCAGAGTATTAATCACCTTCTTTTCCCTCATGCACATCTCTCCATCATACCTGGTAAAGTAATTGCAACCCTTTCTTGGAACTCTTTCTTTAGGTGGTTGCAATTAACCCATCCACACACTTTATCAATCACATTCAATACAACCATGAATAATAAATCTAAAACCTAAACATAAAATTTCAACAAACTGACACTATAGTTTGGGCATCCATAGAATCTTCAACCGGGGTTACAATCAATCAATGATGTCTATAGCACCTCTTGAAAAGCACAGTGACATCTTCTTTCACCTCTTTGCAATTGCATCAAGTGATGTCTTCTTATAGAGGACAATGTTGCGGTTGATGATGATAAAGTCATCTCCTTCGATGCTTCTTTCACACTATCTTATTGGACGCTTCTTTCATACTTAAAGCTTCAAAGTAACTTCTCTATCGTTCATTAATTGGCTGTAATTTTGTTATTTCAACTACTGATTTACAATTGATACTTAAGGTTCGTACTCTTTTACTTTTATTGCTCTATTACTACAGTAATTATGAAATGCAATTGATATTACTATTTTCAAGGAGAGAAGAGGGGAAGAGGGCATGTGCTGTTAAGGTTACTAAACAGGCGAGGGTAAGGTCTATATGCCATGTAACACCACTTAACAGAGTCCTTTGCCATATTTTTTTTAACATCTATTAACAAAGGGTCATTATTGGGCCGGTTTTGAAACTTTAATGTCCATTTGAGAACAAAAAAAATATTAGTGTCCAAATTAGGATTTGGCCCAAAGTTCAGGGTCCAATTAGGCCCTTTTCCCGACTAATAATAATAATAAAAACTTCTAATCACATCACATGATAACTTTTTTAGGAAATTACACCTCATGTCCTATTTAACCATTTTAATTTCATTCGTGGCTTAGCCTTTTTTTTTCAATTTTCATTTTCAGTCTTTTTTTTTTTATTTTAGTCTTATGGCCCCTTTAGTCTTCTCACGCAAGAGAAAGAGAAAAAGCGAAAGGAAATTAAAGAGAAGAAGTAGAGAGAGGAAGAGGCTGTAGAAAATGAATGAATTCTTTTACTTTTCATTCCTTTCTTTGAAAAAGCTATAGAATACTGATGGCGGAGGAGGTGGAGGAGGGAGAGGCAGAGACAGAGAAGGTGGCGACATAGTAAATGGTTCGGTTGACGAAGAATGACGTGTATGATCATTGTGTACATTTCTTGTTCTCTATTTCTTTTTTCTTTTACTCTGATTGTAAATTAAAATCAGAGCTATCTTTATCTCCTTAGTTGCATTACTCTTTTTACATTCTCTTTTCCACTCTCATTGGTTCGCAACTGGTAGGGCTGGTGGAGGAGGCAGGGTTGGTGGTGGTGGCACTAGTGGTGGGTTTTGAATTTTTTTGAAATGATCAGGATCATTTTCTTTATGAGAAACTATTTTATAAGTTTTTTTCTATTTGTGAGTCCTCGTCGTTGTCACTTCTCTTGCTCCTGATAAGCTCCAATCTCATAAATCATTAGATTCATGTTCAACCTCTGACCATGTGGCACAACCAAACTTTTTGTGGGTTTCCCATATTTCAGTTTCTAAGCTAACCAACTTGTCTTTCGTGACTAGGACTCATGTTCATGTAGTTAACACTAGCTTAGTTCCTCATTCAATTCATAAAATTTTCCCCAATTTATTGGCCTCTTCATCTCCTTCTTCTTCTTCTCCTTTCCTTAATTCATATTAGTTCACAGAGTTGGCAAAAGGGCCTCCTAACGCAACTGATAAAAATTAATTATTAATATATTATTAAAAATATTATTTATTTATAATATAAAAATTAAGCTAATTAAACTAAAAATTACCTATAGTCTGCAATAATTATTTTTAATAAAAATTTTACTTTTACTATTATTAATAATAAAAAAAATAAAATATTAAACAACAAAACAATAACTGTAAAATTTTGTTGATTTTTAATATTAATACTAATAAAAGTGAAAATTTCATTTATGGCCTTAATTTTATTATTAATAATAAAAAAAACAAATGAAAAAGCAACAAAAATCAATAACTGTAAATTTTTGTTGTTTCAGTTGTTTTTTGTTGTTTCCATTTGTTTTTTTTTTTCAAAAAACAAAAAAAATAACAACAAAAAAATAAAAAATTAAGAAATATATCAAAAAATATTATTTTTTATTATTAATACTGATAAAAGTAAAAATTTCATTTATCACCTTAATTTTATTATTAATAATAAAAAATTAAAAAAGAACAAATAGCAACAAACATCAAGAAAAATCAACAACAGAAAAATTTTGTTAATTTTTGTTGATTTTTATTGATTTTTGTTATTTTGTTACTTCAATTGTTGTTTTCAGATTTTTTTTGTTGAATATGTTTGTTAATTTTGGTTGATTCTTGTTTAAAATAAAAAGTAACAACAAAAAAAATTATGAAATATTTCAAAAAAAAATATTTTTATTATTAATAGTAATAAAAGTAAAAATTAAGGAAATTTCACATATTTGGAATGATTCTTTTTATTATTAGATTTTGTTGTTTCCGTTTGTTGATTTTGTTGATTTTTTTTAAAAATAAAAAAATAACAACAAAAACAGCAACAAAAAAAATTATGAAATGCATCAAAAAATTATTTTTATTATCATTAATACTAATAAAAGTAAAAGTAAAAATTTTATTTATGGCCTTAATTTTATTATTAATAATGAAAAGCAACAAAAATTAACAACTGCAAAATTTTGTTGATTTTTGTTATTTTAGTTTTTTTTGTTGTTTCCATTTGTTGATTTTTTTAAAAAAATATATAAAATATATTTAAAAAATATTTTTTTATTATAATACTGATAAAAGTAAAAATTTCATTTATGGTCTTAATTTTGTTATTAATAATAAAAAACAACTGAAAAACAACAAATAGCAATAAAAATCAACAACCGAAAAAATTTGTTGATTTTTATTATTTCAGTTGTTGCTTTCAGTTTTTTTTTTTTTTTTTGTTGCTTATGTTTGTTAATTTTTGTTAAAAACAAAAAGTAACAAAAAAATATTATTTTATTATTAATAGTAATAAAAGTAAAATTTAAGGAAATTTCCCATATTTAGAATGATTATTTTTATTATTAGTTTTTGTTGTTTCCGTTTGTTGATTTTCCTTAAAAACAACAAAAATAATAACAAAAAATTATGAAAATACATCAAAAATTATTATTATTATCATTAATACTAATAAAATTAAAAAATTTATTTATGGCCTTAATTTTATTATTAATAATTAAAAATAACTAAAAAATCAACAAAAATCAATAACTGTAAAATTTTGTTGATTTTTGTTGATCTTTGTTGTTTTGTTGTTTCAGTTGTTGTTTTTGTTAATTTTTTGTTGTTTCTATTTATTTATTTTTGTTGATTTTTGTTAAAAACATAAAAGTAACAAAAAAATTATGACATATATCAAAAAAATTTTAAATATATCAAAAAAATTAGGTCGAATACCTTATTTCACCCCTGAACTTTACCCTTTTGGTCCATTTCACTCATCAACTTCAAAATTAACCAATTGCACATATGAACTTTTATTTTGAACCAATTTCATATATGAAATTAATATATTTTGTTCTATTTCACTTATGGATTGCCAAAGTGGATAAATGTGTGTTCTCACGCGTTCTAAAGCAAGTAAAGCTGAGAAAACATGCTGAAATGTCAAACTACTGTATTAAAATGTAATAATATATGTAAAGAGGGTTCAATTGTAATTTGAAAATTACAATAAGGTCATCTTTTTCCTCCTACTTTTACGGCAAAATATGCCTTTTTGAGCAAATTTCATACCATAGCACTAAACTAAAGAAAAAGTAAATAACATCAAAATTAACCTCTCAAAAAAAAATATGCAATTCTAAACTAAATAACATCAAAATTAACCTTGAAAATTTCAGAAAAAATAATATGTAGTTCTTCTTGGGCATTTTATCAAACAAGTGGTGAGCAAATTTTAGTTAAATTGTTTCAATCTCTTCTTTCGCCACTCTGCAACTTCATATTCAACAATAGCATCACCATTAGTTGCATTGAAAAAATACATTTTCAGATGACCCATAAAACCCCTGAGCTCTACCAACCTCCCTTGATGTTGGCCCAGGCCCTTCGGTCAATGCGTCATCTATCATGAAAACTATACAAAAAGGAGTTGGAGATTTGTCTATGATATTGGATTTGGCTACCTGTATTGCTCAATTGTTAAAAACTAATGATTTGAAATATGCCAAATTCTTCAAGGCGTTAAATTTAGCTGCTATTATTCCCATTTTTAAGTCTCCAACTGAATCGGAATTGTAAAGGGCAATTCAAAGCCAGGGCAGTGAGCAAAGCCATAAACGTTCAACCTTTTTCATGGTGGGTTGTGCTCCTCTTACTTTGTGCGATTCACAACAGTGTTGTGCCTTAACTATCCCTGAGCTACATTTTCTGGGAAAGCAAACAGAGACAAAGCACCTTCTCATCTAATCTCAGTGAAGTAAGATTCAGCAATAGAAGCAGAAGCAGAGAAGACATGGTCGCAGAGAATTCTTTTGCCATAAAATAAATTTTTAGCGATGACTTTCATTACGCACAACCAGCACTTGATTCTGAATTCCAATGCTTCCGAGTCCATTTTTTAAACTGGAGAGGCGTTCAACCTTTCAACACCCAGATGATACAAAGATTCATTGACAATGGACTTTCAAATTTTGTAAATCTTGATACATTCTTTTTCATAACCATAAGCAATCATAAAATCAACAATAGCCTTCAAATCAGCCATGGTAATCATAGAAGCTCGCTCTACTTCAGATATAAAGTCATCACCACTACCATATCTTGATGAATCATCTTCAGATACTTTATCTTTAAAATCTTCTAAAGCAATAGATATAGACCAAACTATTGATGACCATGCAGATGAAGCTTGATGGTTTTCTACTTCTTGAGGCAGCGAGGATGATGATGATGATAGTGGTGGTGGTGGTGGCGACATCTGTTGGTAAAATGGGTTAGGATTTTAATGATTCAGGTTTTTTTTTTTTTTTTTGCGTTTTGACTTTGTAATTTTTTAGCTATGATATGCATGTCCACCTAGATTTATATATGTCATATCATCGTGCATCCTTTAAACACGTTTTGTTATGTCTGATCATTAGTGAAATCGGTCCAAAATAGATGATGATAGTGGTGGTGGTGGTGGCGACATCTGTTGGTAAAATGGGTTAGGATTTTAATGATTCAGGTTTTTTTTTTTTACATTTTGACTTTGTAATTTTTTAGCTATGACATGGATGTCCACCTAGACTTATACATGTCATGTCATCATGAATTCTTCAAACATATTTTGTTATGTCTGACCATTAATGAAATCGGTCCAAAATAGAAGTTCATAGCAATTACTTAATTTTGAAATTAATGAATGAAATTGACCAAAATGATAAAATTTAGGGGTGAAATGAGGTATTCGGCCAAAAAATTATGTACTTAACAAAAAAAAAAAAGAACAGAATTTTATAATCAGAATATATGAAAAGAGCTTCCAATACATTGATAAGAGAACACAATTGAAATTGGTTATAACAAATAAATGAAATGGAATATTCCTAATACGTGCTTTCAGAAACTTGCACAAATCTGAATTAATGTTGAGTACATCTTGCACAAATTATTCTTATTATAAATTTCACTAGTTAAAAAAAAGAAAAAACAAAAAACAAATCAACATTAACTAACGTTTCTGAAAAACCTAACGTTTGTGTTAACACTCCATTTATTTCTAAGTGGATGGAGTTTGATGGAGAAAGATCTAGATTAATTACCAATACAGTGTGCCAAGATGCCATTATAAAGGCTTAAAGTATCCTTGCAACTCAAGTGGGTCCCATGAACTCCAATGCTTCAGGTAATAGCATTTCATCTATTCAGAACATCTGCAAATAATAGATTCAAAGATTCCAGTAGCTCTAAGCAGTTAATGAGGAAACAAGCATAAACACAGTGAACCCAAGAAATTACAACCTAGACACGGTGAAGCAAGCATATACACAGTTAATGAGATGGAGAAGTTTTAGATTGAAATTGTAGTTATCAACTACCAACGATGTCATTGAAGGAGGTAGCAGCGTATTTTTTTGTTGAGTGAGAAAGAAAGCGAGCGAGAGAGAGAGAGAGAGAGCGTGAAAATAAAGGAGTAGAAGAAGCATGGGTTATTTTTGAAAAATATTTGTTTCAAAAAATAGTTTTGAAAGAATAAAAAGTCAAAGCTATTTTTGATATATTTTGGGGTTTTTATAAAAATGTCCAAAAAACAGAGGGCATTAACATCAAATACCCTATGTTTTTAATAATTTATACGCGTGTCCTTTGTTTTTAAAAAATTACACGTATGCTTCTTTTTTTCCATCAATTTCATTTCTTCTCCTTTCTTTTTTTCTCACCTTCTTCTTCCTCATTCACCATCATCATCATCATCATTTTCTCCTTCTTTCCCTACGTTTTTTTCTCTTCCACAATCTCTTTTTTCTTCCATTTCCTTTTTCTTTTTT
>CATIWM010476634.1:0-11232 GCA_949671775.1 Mallotus repandus
CCATTCCCTTTATTTGTAACTTGTATGTCAGCCTCATTTCCATTTGGTTTAGCTGAAATAGATCATAATTCACTTTTTTTTAAACACCCAAAAATAATAAAAATTCATCTAGCATGATAACATCACTAAACTAACTAAACATATGAAACTGCCAACTATGATAGATTTAATAAGGTGACTTTAAAAATTCACCAATAATTATATATAATGAATCTCCAAATGAAACTTTTCATAGAATTAACCCTGTGTGTCTGGAGTAATTTAAAATTGATTTTGCTTCAATTGGAGGTGCATAGAGGAAGAAACTTAAGAAATAATCCACCATACTAAAACCATCGTTGAAAACTGAGCAATAAAATGTTCAGCCCCAAATGACAATCAAAACAGTAAAATTAGGTTTTCTCTATTTCTGTAAGTTTCATAGTAGACATCTTATTCTTTCTATATCATCAAAGAAAACTCAATTTTAAGCTTCCTAACTCAAGATATGATTAAAACAATAATAATGAAAAATCAAATCCTAAAAGTCCGAATTCTACAACTTCTAAACCCTAACTTAATTCAATAAAAATATTAAAATTACTTACCAAATAAACATCTAAAGCCTTTGAAGATGAAGATTGTGGTCTGGAATGAATTTCTAATCTTCAATTTACTTTACTTGGAAAGTTCAACTATCTAATTTTTTTTAAGAAGAAGATGAAGATGAAGAAAAAGAAAGACTCTTCCTTCATTATTTCTTTCTTCCGTAGGCTTATCTCCTCTTTTTTTTTCAATCAATCAAAGGGTGCCACAGACCATTCTAGCACCTTCTCTTTGTTTCTTTTTTTTTTTTTTATAATAATAATAATAATAACAACAACTAAACTAATTTAAACTCTTTTGTATTTTTATCATTAACTAGTTTAAATCCTTAACTTTCTAATTTTTATTATAGACTTAATTAAAAAAATTATAATATTTTTCTATTTAATATTGAAATTAATACCAAATATATCTTATGCATTTCATTCTTATAATTTCACTCTCATCAAAATATAAAAATTTTCAGTAAAAGCCATGGGTAGATACGGTACACTAATCTTGTCTAACTATATGACTAGTCTAACTATATGGTACATGAATGTAAATGTATAGGGTGTTACAGTCTCTTGTACCTCTCTGATGCGAGGCTTATGCCTGGCTGGGAGCCCTTTGGCTGCACATTAAGTCTTCAAGGAAATGTGTGCTAGTGGTATTCGTCCAAATTTATTTACTTTCTCAACTTTGCTAGATGGCTTCTGTTATCATGGGCAACTTGATATGGCATTGACCCTATTCCATGAAATGCGAAAGAGTATGTTGAAGCCCAACATTGTTGTCTACAATGTCCTAATCAATGGCATGTGCAAAGCTGGAAAGCTAAAGGATGCAATGCATCTGTTTTTAAGACTTCCGAATAAAGGATTGCAGCCTAATATTTGTACATATACTTAACTTGTCAATGGACTTTGCAAAGAAGGATTCCTAGATGATGCATATGATGTCTTCAGAAAAATGGAGGAGGAGGGCTGCGGGCCAAATAGTTGCTCTTATAATGTGATTATTCAGGGATTTCTCCGGCACAAGAATCTGTCAAGGGCAAAAGAGCTTATTTGTGAAATGCGTGGTAAGGGGTTCGGTGCAGATACTACCACACTTCAATTGGTAATGAATTCGTTGTCCGATGATGATCTTGCCGGGAAAAAGCTACTAGATCTGTCTGAAGATGATCAAGGGGCAGCAAAAGGTGAGGTGAGTTTTTCATACTCAAAGCTGCTACAAAATTCTATCGCTTGCCAAGGAATTAAGTTGAATTATTAAAAAAAAGTTTCAATTCATGGGATTCAGCTAGGTCATTGTTTAATTCTCTTAAAGGTTCAATTTCTGGGTACTGTATCTCTTTTATCGAGGGTGATACTACTTGGGAAAGGATCTTGGTAGTAATGGTAAATTGATTAGAAACTTAGGGTAAAAATGATCCTGACTAATATATAGATGCTTCCTTTGCAATAAAGGTGAGGCAGTTGGTGACAACTTATTTTCATTACAACTGAGGTAGACAAGTGTGTGAAGAGAAAGCACTGTGAGAGCACTTGTCAAGCTTAGGGGTCAATGGTTTAATAGCCTTTCATTTTGCACCATCTCCTTGCTGGTATACCATGTATGTGCAAGCTGCAATGGATATTGTCTTGTGTATGATATGTTATTGAATGTTGATATGGAGATTGTGCAATTATGTTCTTGAATGCTGATCTGTAGTTGGGTAGGGAAAAAGAAACCAAGAAAATAAAGAATAGGGAATCATGGGCTTATTAATCTTCAGTGTCGGGGAGAATTAGCATCAGTTGTTACTTGACTGATAGTTTGCAAAGAATGTTTTCTTGACTTTTAGGATATATGTTTCTATTTCATGGAAAGTTAAGATTTTGTGTGGGGTTTTTAGAATTTTAGGTGTGGAGCTCTTCTATCCGTGGCAATAAGAACAGGACAAAAGTTTGAACATTCACTCGTCAATTTCAAATCTCTTGAAACATGTGTAATGGGAATAACAAGTGTAATGGGAATAACATCTGAAGTAGTTTTTCTGATATCTTGGTCTTATTGAGGTAATCTGTTTTGATGGGTAAGTTTGATTTTCTCCTTTAGCATTTTATATTACGATTGAGAAAACTATTTAATAATTTTATCATGTTAAAAACAAATTAGGTATCAGTGTTGATAAAATGTTTTATTTTATTGTCCAACTTTGACAATTTTTACACGTACAAGGTTTCTGTAAGATTTTCCATCTGATATGAAAATTTGTTTTAGTGCTATATTTTGATCTCATTAAGCTCAGTGATAGCCAATAACAAAAAATGGTTGATGTTGTTGATTGTATCTTCATCCTACTTTTAGGAGTAGACAGAGGATCCTATGTACTGTTGCTAATACATCTCCTTTCAGCTGATCCTCAATTAATGGCTGCTTTAGTTCTATTTCTGTCCTGAATCACTTATTTGGAATAAATTATGTGTAGGAATGAAATGAATTGAATTCTTACAAAATCATAGCATTTTAATTTGATATTATTTCTTTTGAGGAAAACCAGACTCCAGCTGAGAGGAAAGTTGAAGGGCAACAAGGGTACTACAACGGGGAAAATTCTGGATCAAACAGCCTGCAAAATAGTGAGATTAAAGATTCTATATATGTGGAGGAATTGGCCAGAAGAATTAGGGATGAAGACATAGCATCAGGAAGCCAATCGGTTCAGAAGGTTGCTGCTACAGATCAAAGAAGAGGTGAAGTTCGGGGAATGGTGGTGGAGAAAAGTATTGGTAATCGATCCCATGAAAAAGAGAAAGTTAAGGATAAGAATGAAGATCATAGGAATGTCAATGGGCAAAGAAACCATGTTGACACAAGAGGTTCTGAAAAAGCATTTGATCAAAGATTCTTTGGCATGGACCAAGAAAGAGTTGAAGGGATTGTCAAATTGATGGAGAAGAAAGAGACTGAAGCAGATGGAGGGGAAAGAAAATAATAAGCACAGAGAAAGTGATAGTAAGGGTGACAAACACAGAAATAGAGACCGAGAAAAGAATAAAAATCAAAGGATAAAGATCAGGATAAAGAAGAGAAAAAGTAGAAGGCAAAGGAGGTAACTGAACCAAGTAAAGAGCAGCCCAAATTAAAAGAAAATGCCTCTAAACTAATAGAGGGTAGCAAGGACTCACTAGACTTCCGAAATATCAAATCATCAGAACCCCTAAAGTTAGGCAATGTAAGTCCTGCTGCTGAAGGAAAACTGGGCAAACGTAAGGAGCTTGAGAGAAATGGATATGTACTTGGTGAGACCTTTCCTGTGTTGTACAATTATCACACTGCAGTGTATGTTTTTCTGTGTGTTGATTGGAACCTAGTATGATAATGTTGCGTCACTGTGATTAGATGGTCGAATATCTAATTGCCTGTTCTCTGGTGTGCTGGGTGGCTAGGGGAGGTTACGAATTGTACAGATTTTCAAATCTGCTTGCTATATTTTGTGCCTTATTCTTTTTTGACTTTTTCCACACAATGGGAATTGGCCTGATAAGAATCCAAGACCTATGTCTTCCTCTCACCCAGTTGAAAATGGAAAGAAATTAGAACCATGCCAAACTGCTGTTCGGTTTGTATCTGAGAAGCAAGAGCTAGCAGCTCATAATAATAAAGTGGATAGCAAGGAACAGAAGTTCAAAGGCTTGATAAAACCAGAATGGAAGATTAATGGCTTGATAGCAGCACGACCACATATTTCCTCAACAAAGTCTTTGGCTGTTGGTGTGCCACTGGTTAATGAGAATGGTGAAACAGTTTCGAAACCACCACATCCTGACACGAAGTACCTTAGTCGGTTACTTTCTGTACCAGAAATGCAGGAATGGCCTGATGTGGATGATCAGGAATGGCTGCTCAGCTGTAATCATCTTCACTCAACAAAGCCGAGCAGGGTATCTCTTGGGACTGATGGGACACCACAAGTGTGGGCAGAAGCACTTCGGATAGAATCAGCCGACATTTCAGCTCTTCCGTATGTCATCCCTTGCTGATTTAGTACTGAATTGATAGGATTTTTCCCTTTTTATGTCTAGGGAACTCCTAGGGAGGTCTGCAGGCGTCTGGGTCTTGAGATTATTGTTCTTACATTGTTTGCTCAGATCCATTTGTTAAGTTACAGAAAGGAGTAGTCCTGATCTCTGTTGCAGTAAGTATTGACTGACTGATTTCCTTGTCCTGGGAGTGATTTATTTCTGGAATGGGATAAATCGCGTTAACTGAAAATTTTTGTAAATATTTTTTATTTTTTATGTCTGAAGATCATCGAGGTGCAGTAAAGATGAAGTGAGTTTTTTGTATGAAATGCTTCTGAAGATTGAAGGATTTCATAAGGGTTCAAGCTTCAAGGTGAAGTGATCTCATTTTCCAAATTGCCTTTAATTTATTGAGCTCCTCATGTTTCTAGATTGTCCCTGCTCTTTGATTTTGACATAAATGATTACTTCACTGGCTGACTTGTTCAGATTGGTCTTTATTTGGAGAGGAACCTTCAAATTTAGTTAAAAGTCCTGAACTTTTGTACAAAGGTTGTTTAAGGTAAAAAATACAGCAATATAAAGTTATAAAACATAACTGTATTGGACCAAATCCGTTATCTGTCTGGTTTGCGAAATGGCTAATAACACTGTGCCCGTCTTCCTTAGTTCTCATACCATTCTCTGCCCATTGGCTCCTCCTTTCTCTCTCTTTTATGCTCCATTTCAACATATAAGTTCACTATCTTCCTCATTTTAAGTAGTCTCTTTCCGCACCTTTCTCCTCTGGATCACCTTCACAGTCTTCTAAATTCTAATCATTACCTTCTTCTCTTCTGACCTGTTTCTGTTTTCTCAGGCACAAAACCAAATGCAGAGATGAATGTGCTTGAGAAGAAAATCCTGAAATAAAAGTCCACTTTCTCTCCAAATTTTCTTTGTGCGCATCAGAAGAAACAGATACCCACAAAGCTAAACATGGGCGGAGATAGGGCTCCTCGTACTCCTCTTTTCTCTTTTTTTTGTTATATATGCTCTTGTGTTGTGTTGTGTCTGTGTTACAGTTTGCTAATGCCGTTATTTATTTATAATACTGTTTTTTTTTTCTTTTTCCCATTCTTAATGCAGATCAAGGTGAAGATTATTCCTCAGCAGACCATGATGTTGTTCAGCCATCATCATCATTATCCCTCAAGTGGTCTCTGTCAATCTCAGGTTTTTCGTTAATTTTTTTTCTCTATAAATAATAAAAAAAAGCCGAAGAACTTGATTACCCATGTGTTTAATTCTGTTGTTATTGAATTTTATTGCTGGAGAGGCTGTGTATGTTTTTGGTTTTATTGAATCAGGTTGTGGTTTTTAATCTGTAAGGAGTGACTTAGCGGTAAAACGGTGATGGGAGTGTATGGCTCTACTTTTGGAGGATTTGAGGATTTGGGTTGTGGAATTTCAACTTTGGAATTTGAAGCTGATCAGAGGAAGAGATCCAAAGCTTTTGAGCAAGTATTGCAGAGTTATGACGAGCTGCAGAGCAGAGCTCACAACTTGAATGAGGCTAAGAGCAAAATCTTGAGGTATTTATGTAATGATTCTTAACTATTAAAATGAAATTAGAATGTTTGATTTCCTTCATAAAAGTGGATCAGCTAAAGTATGAGAAATAGTTTTAACCATGCTTCTATCCAGCTTTTTCTCTTTTAACCTTATACTCAGGCATAGGCTAATCCAAAGGTGTTGAAAAGTTTCTCTTTACTTGTAAATAATATTCATGTTCTAAACCATGCATTAATCTTGTTGAAAATTATATTTGCTTTTCTGCTATGTCCGGTGGTTATTCCATATAGCATTCTGGAAAGCATTGGCTGATATTGTCATTTATAGCTAAATTTTCAAATGTGACTAAACTTAAGGGCTTAGTCGTTTTGAGACATATAACTACCGTTCTTAGGTTGTGCTTGTGGAGTGTGGCTAACTTAGCATGACTCCCATGTACAAGGGTGGCTTTATAGTTAGTCTACTGGTTTGATTTTAAGGGCTTACTCTCTGCTGTACTTGAGCTTTTTCAAGGTTCATAATTATTGATACTTGCGTTAATTTCCATGAAAGCACATAAGTAACTGATATTATTTATTGATTTATGACATCGCTTTGGCTCAATCAGATTGTTAATATCTATAATTTTCATTATAATAACTGTTATTTTGAAATGGTGACTGCATGAATTGAATTCTTCGATTACATATTATATACTTATGCTGCCTGTATTTGGAAATTCAATCAATGATTTCAGTTAATTTGTTAATAATTTTGCAGTTATACACCTGGGGGATGGATGGAAAAGGTTGGTGGCATGAAATTGGGGGTAACTATAATGTCTCAAAAACTACTACGCTCTTACTGATTGGTCCCAGAGGATCTGGAAAAAGCAGTCTAGTTAATAGAATATCAAAGGTGTTTGAAGATGACAATTCACACCTGAAAGAGCACAAGTATCATGTGTGTACCACTTTGATTGCTCCTTTGTATTTAAAAGTTATATTTGATCTTCAATCCATTTTTACTTTGTTCAGTGTCGTGATTTCAGTTTTCCATACTTGCAGCTGACTTTTGGTGCAGATAACTCTTCTGCTGTTGAAGGAACCTACTTTCTTCAGGAGTATATGAACCCCAGAGGCTCAACTTCTTTCTGTCTTTATGATACCTGCAGTTTGTTGGATGACTACTATGACAAACATTAAAATGCTAAAAGATTTGATGACAAAAGGCGTTCAACATGGGGAACTCCTTGTCAGGTTTGACCTTCTGACCCCACAGGGTCTTCTCACTTGGCTGTCAAGCTTCCTTCTACAATAATAACTTTACCACTATGATTTGTTTACCAGGCCATGTGGTAATTCAAGTTTAAAGGAAAGAATGAAGTGTAAATCACGTGAGAATTTGGTTGATCCAGAGAGACCAGGATGGTTAACTTTGTAATATTTATTGTTAGCGGGCTTGCAGTTCTGAAATCCTCGGACAGTGAAGTTGAAGAAGAAAAGGATTACATACAGATAATTGCCAAAACTTTTAATTGTCCATACTTGTCATTCAAAGGTACAAGGAAACTATTTATTCTTCTCTTAGGCTCTATTCTTTTCATTTAAAATATTTTCTGCATTTTTCTGGTGTCTGCAGTATTTAGGAAAATTGATTGATAGAAAATCTTTTCCTGGCAAATGTAAACCAAATCAACTCATGAAAAAGGGAAGAAACTTATGAGGGAACCACATAAGTTCACAATGATAACCTTCAGTTCAATTTCAGACCTGTTTATCTATGTTGTATTTCATACAGCTTCTGACAATGCTGGAGTCATTAATTGCATGCTCTGGCCTTCATTGATTATGGTACTGCACTCTACAGTTTATGCATTTTATCTTAAGTTCTTCCATAACTGTTGTAGTTCTCAATACTGAGATTTGAGTCTTTGTTCTGTTTCCATCTTCCTTGCATTGCAGGTTATAAACCTGTTGTTGTTGTCACACATGGTGATCTGCTTTCACTAACTGACCATGCTCGCATCCGTGTCCAGTTGGTGAGCTGCTTGGTATTCCACCTGCAAAACAGATTTTTGACATTCCAGGTGATTAAGTTTTTCTACTTATTCAATGTTCATCTAGCCAATTGTTTCTCCTTTTAAGTCAAGTTAATCATTGTGTAATTCTATTATTGTTGATAATGAATTTGAGGGTATAAGTACACAATTTACTGCACATGTAGAAAGCTGTGATCCTGTGACTGAGTTGTCAATTATCAGCATGCTGCATTATCTCCTTGAGCAGGCTGATAGAAACTTCCCTCACAAGGATTGAATAGCAGAAAAGGTCTGGCTTTTACCGTCATTACACTTTCATTTTATTCAGAATTAACAGCATCCACAACCATCAGACAGCACAAACTTCTGATTTGCATTTTTGTTGTGTTCTGTTAAACAGGCTTTAGGAAATGACGAATTTGGAGGAGTTGATGGAGGAAGTGAGCAGGCAATGGATTGTTGCAGGCATCATAGTCGTCGTCATCATCAGAAGGATGTGATACAGAGTTACTGACCAAAGATGTAACACATCTGTGAAGGATGGTCCTATTCACTTGACGGATGAGGCCTATTGTAATCGAGTCTATTGTAGGTTTGGTCCAGTGGCTCTATCTTCTACATTTCGAGTTCTAAAATTGCGCATAAATAATGTCTATAGGTATATTTTTATATTAAATATATATTGGGTTGATCAGGCTCAATCTGTTTCACTTGGGTCGAGTCGGACACACCAGGTTGCTTCGTGGTGATGAAGTCTTGAAGCTTCAACAGTTGAAAAACATAGGACTTATCATATCAAAAAGCCCATAAAAGGAAACTTGAGATTTGGGTCAATGGCAAAACTTGGAGTAGAATTGGATAATACTGTCGAATTCGAAAAAAGAAAACGGCAAAATCAAAATTGAAGCGTTGCTTCCCCCTCAGTACCCAATAACCAGAGACAGAGAGAGTGATGCTCCTCGGGTTCTGCGCTTCCTCAGTTACCTTCTCTTCTTCTCCTATTTCTTCTTTTTCTTCTTTCAGGTTTTCAATCTATTTTTTTTTTAAAACCCTTTTATTTTTCTGTAATATTTGCATGTTTTCAGATAATTTTGGCTTCTCAGACAGCATGCTTTATAAGTGTATTTTCTTTTTCATTTTTAATTGTTTTTTGGTTGTTTTAAAACGTTAAACGAAGGAGTGATTTTTTTTTTCCCCGTTTTTGGGTTATTTTTATAGGTGGTTTTGTTTCTGATTTCATGGTTATAGCTTTCTTTAATTAGGTTGTTAGATCTTTAATGTCAATTTTATTATCATATGCTGTTCTTACTTGTGTTGATTGTTCATGCACATTATTGCAAGTTCCTTTTACTTGAATTTTCTTTTCTTTTTTGGTTTTCTTGCTTTCTTTACAGATTTTAGTTGGTAATTCTTGAAGGATTCTTGATTAGTTTCCATTACTGTGAAACCTTGTTGGACAAGTTAATATAAATTTATACAACAAAAGTTCTGCTATTTCTATTTTTCTTGATTGCAAATGCTTAATTCTTGATTAATGTAATGGGCAGTTTAGTTTGGGCACAGATCATGACTGACGCATGATTACTGATATATCTATGTTCATATTGTATAAATAGTTGATCATCTGTATCATTAGTGCCAGATTAGTTGAATATGCTAATTTTTTCTTTGATTTTGGTATGTAGTAGTACGTAATTTCTTATTTCAATGTTAGTTTGAGACAATCTCGAATTAACTTTATAGGGTGTCATGTTGCCATATATATATATTCCTTCTGCTATGTATATGTTTTTTTATCTTTCTGATTTATGGAAGGTGGTTGTTGAAGGTTTAAGGCCATTAACTGGACCATTGTGACTTGATAAAAGATAACTGGATGTCATGATGGTGAGTATTAGAAGACGCAAACTCAAAGGACTTTGCAGCGGTATGCTCAATCTACAACTCTGCTAACTTCCAAATGATAAATTGCTCCTTTTGAACAAAATGTGGCTGTTTTATGCTCAGAGTGGTCTTACATTGAAACCCTGTGTTCCATTTGTTTTTCTTGTCTTTATGATTGTTTAGTTGGTTTTTAGAATTCATTGGTAATTTACCTGGTATGCTTCAACTGCTGCTATTGTAAACCTTTTACATTGTTATTCTACAAATTTGTCATTGACCTAACATTAATGATATATAATGATTTTGCAGCAAGAACTGTCTCCTTGGCTTCACTTCTTGGCATTCCAAATGGCAATGTTACTGAAAATCCTAGGCAGAGCCGGAGGCCTGCCAATGTACGCCATGTTCCTTCAGTTCCTCTTAACCAACCAGTTGAAGTAAGAACTGAGTATTTACTCAATTTTATTGTAGTTTTTTCTGATTACCTCAGTATTAGACCACTTTCATTAAAAGGAACTGTTTTGTTTTGGTGGTTTTCATAAATCTGTTCTCACATTTTCACTTGAAACACGTGCCTTAAGAGATATGATTGTTCCTGTATTACTGCTTATTTTTCATTTTTTTTTTTGGTTGTATAACGTTGTTTTGAAGAGTGGGGGGTGGGGTTGTTGGGGGACAGCAGAGCAACAAAAAGAGATGGGGCCTTAAAACTTCGAAGAAACCTATAGGTGCCTAGAAGAGCTTTGCAGTGACTCTCAGTTGGAAACGAAACTTTAGTGTTAAACTTTCTCAAAAGTAGAAAATTGAAAAAGTGCAGATGAGTGGATGAATTGAAAGATTTTTACTGCTGTTGCTTCTGAATTGGGAAACCCATCTGGTCAATCAAGTATCTTCAAAACTTAAGGGAACTGATAACTGGGGTGTTCTTAGGAATGTCTAGTTGATGAATTGGTTGAAGAATGTGCTATCCAGTGTGAAAAAGTGTTACTGTTCTGGATATTTTTACCAATTTGTACATGACCACAGGGGCAGGTGGAGGAGGGTGTAAGATGAATGCATACGAAAAATACAAATATTCTATCCTCAGAGGGACATACTGTTCGTTCTTGTTAGTTTGGTTAGAAGTTTAATGTGCAGAAAGTGTACCTCAATTCTGACCAACAGTTTTATTTTTATATTGTGCTTCAGGTCAAAGAG
>CATIWM010476730.1:0-11912 GCA_949671775.1 Mallotus repandus
TAGTAAAAATATCAACTTTATTACTCTAATATTTTTGTTTCTGTATTTTTATTTATTTACATATTTATTTCTACATTTTATCCTTTTTGTGGTATTTTTATAATTTTTATTGCATTTATACCTTTTTATAGTAAATTTAGCTCTTTTATTATAAAGTTCATATTTTTATGGTAAAAATGCCAACTTTATTATTTCTATTATTTTATTTTTGCCAAATTTATTTATTTTGCACTTTATCTATTTTTTTGCCTTTTTCCTATTTTTATTGCTTTTATGCTTTTTATAATAAATTTGGTATTTTTATCATAAAGTTTACATTTTAATAGTAAAAATATCATATTTATTACTTTTAAATATTTTTTTCTGTATTTTATTTATTTTTATCAATATTCGAGAATTTTAATTGTATTTATGCTTTTTATGGCAAATTTGGTATTTTTATCATAAAGTTTAGATTTTTCTGGTAAAAATATTATCTTTATAATTTTAATATTTTTATTCCTATCATTTTTATTTATTTGCACATTTATTTCTATATTTTTATTGTATTTTTGCTATTTTTGTTATATTTGTACTTTTTGTGATAAATTTGGTATTTGTATCATAAAGTTTACAGTTTTATGGTAAAAATGTCATCTTTATCATTTTAATTTATTAATCTTCGCACTTTTATTATTTACATTAATATTGCTGTATTTTTATTATTATTATTATTTTGTTACATTTTTGTGATTTTTATTGCATTAATGCCTTTTAGGGGTAAAGTTGTCATTTTATCATAAAGTAAGTATTTCTATGGTGGAAATGACATCCTTGCCACTTTAATATTTTTAATTTTACATTTTATTGTTTTTATCATATTAATTACATTTTTATTAATTTTTACCAAATAAATTTATTATTTTTATCATAAAGTTCCAATCTTTATGGTAAAAATAATATTTTATCATCTTTTTCATTATCCCACTTACATTATTATTATTTTAATTACATGTTTATTGCCCTTATCATTTTTATTATTCTTCTTGATAAATTTATTATTTTCAGCATAAGGTTAATATTTTTATGGTGAGAATAGTATCTTTATCACTTTTATTGTATTTATTCTAATTCTCTATTATATATATACTCCATCATAAAAATCTCGTATTCATAATAAAGATGATGACTTCACACTAAAGTACCCAAATTCCAAAATCTTGCATCATGCATACATTAGCATCCTTACATGCTTATGTGTTTAATTATTCATTTTGTTTATTGCTCCAATCATGAATGAGTGGAATATATTAAATTGTCTTATGTGTGATGTGTGATTACATGTGTATGAAAGCTAACATTTGTTTTGTAGGTTTATTAATATAGGATTTTCTATTTTCGTTTTTCTATTTTAATGTAATTAATAGAAAAGGCTTCTCCAAGGAAATGTAATCATTAATCCCAATTCCCCTTTTTATTATTTTGGATGTATTTACTAGAATAGGCTTTTTCTCGGGTTGTAATCTTTAATCATTTTCTCCGTTTTTTATTTTATTATTTGCTTACTTATTTTAATTATTTCTTGCATGCTTGTGTGCTACATGCCTACTTGCTTACATGCTTAATTTATGCTTGCTTATTTATTTATCATGTGATGTATGCTCGTCAATTCAATTATCCCACGCTTTATTTGAATTTACCAATGCTTGTATGTGGTAGAATGCATCATAAAACTAAAACTAGAGTGAAGTACTAAATAAATGAGCAACATGTATAATAAGAAAAAGGATAAGTAACTTCTACCCCCCGAACCCGGATTCACTAGTTATAGAAGTGAGTTCTTCACTTCTTCCCTATTCAAGTCGGGTGACTCCAATTTACAAGGCCTAATTAGGCAGACCCTCCCATAAACAATAACAAATGAAAAAATCCAGTAGATAGTCGCCATTAACTTGTGGGCCCCGATGCTATAAGCTCATAGATCATGTTCGACCGATCACAGGTTTTTGGCAACTCCATTGGGGATTCATGATTTGAGGGGTATGAATGAAAGACTGTTTTTTATTATACATAACTTGTTTATTTACATTCACAATAACATAACTGCATTTCATTACACTCACCACATGCCCCTTGGTCCCTAAACCCTCGATAATATTGAATGGCATTGCTACCATGATTCCACTCGAGTCATGGGGCAGTGAAAATAGGTACTATCACCTTTAGCCTTTACTCGATCAAGAAAAGTTGTAGGGCTTAAAGTGATGCAAGTCGGTTAGCAAGTCCAAAATGGGGTACAATTTTCTTAAGTGGGTAAAACAATGCTAGACTCTCTGAGGCTATAACCCTAGTCATATAAGGGCATTCTCGCTAAAGGAACCCAAGTCATAAACCTGACGCAGTTCATATAAATAAACCCATAGAAATCTCCCTTAGGATCCCACCTAGCTCTTGCATACTATCCTTATCTTAATGTTGTCCATTCAACCTAACATTCATAAATGATATGACATCTCTGGTGTCTGTTACCATTTGTTGTCATTATGTCAATCTTCATAAACTGCCAATGCTTAGGCTCGCGTGATCCTCGTTTACCTTGTGTAAGCCCGATACACGAGGAATAACAAGGATCATGCACCTCAGTTTGGATAGTCCGTAACGGCTGACAAATAGTGACATCTTTTGATGATGGAACCTATAGAAGTCGTCCATTTGTTCTTACCAAATCAAGTGGATAAATCAAGAATTTAACTAGATTGTGAACACTCATACTGAGAGAGTCAAATTGTAAACTGTTGAACAAAACCTTCATGTCTTTTGGTAAACACACCGAATGTCAATGAGAGGGACATGAACTTGGATCCCTTTTGTTGGTTATAGTCCATACACTCACAGGCACGCACAATCTATAGAAGCCATTTGAGACTCGATAATTAGGCTTTTCATAAATATTGTGTTGTTACCTCGAGTACATTTTGCCATTATTCCTTAGTTTACCTCTTTCGTATGATCATCATGAATTGAAACAACCTAGTTTGAGAGCAAAACCATAGTCCCCCGATGGCTATGAGTCAAAAACCTACCTAAGACATAATTCTCTACCTCGTGGAGTGATAAGGTTAGAAGGAGCGATTGCTTGTGTTTTGTTTGTTCGATTTGCAGGTTCTACACTAACCTTGTTTGTTCATTTTGTTTTCTTTTCTTCCCTCATGCATACATACATACACGTAGGACATCTCATCATATACTAACTCATGATTTTTTTGTAGCCATATTGTATTCAGCACATTAGCAAGGTTATAACTATCACGCTATGCATACATGCTAACCCTTCTCTTTTGCAAAATTCATCATATCATGCATGCATGCATCATTCCTTTTATCATCCTAACATATATGTTTGTGCAGAACCATAGCCTTACATGGACCCTAATATGGAACACTTCTCGGACACTAGTGATGATGACCTCGATGCAGGATCTTCCCGATGAAATAGGGGGATGTTACGGGAAAGGATTCGAAGGTTGCTTAATGATGACACCTTAGTTAAGACCCCATAAGTTCAGTTATGTACCACCAAAGATCTACTATGTACTCTTGACAAAGCAGACTGGAAGAGCCTAGAGCCCTACAAGAAGTTATGCCTCAAGACGTACCAGTATGTTCACATTGATTTTAAGTTTCTAAAAGTAGCAATGGCATTTTGGAACCCATATGAGCATGTCTTCAACTTCGGTGGTCTTAAACTATGCCCCCTTTATGAGGAGTTTAGCACCATAGCAGGGCAAACCCCCACCAAGACAGAGATAATATTTTTCACTGACCAGACTGCAGTATACCTAGGAATGGGATCAGCGCTCTTTGATCTAAGTCCATATAAGCTAGATGAGTTGGTCACACTATAAAAATGGATGATTCCTCTTCAACTTTTGGGCGCTTACAGTAAGAAGAGAACAGGCAGCCTACCCTGCGCACACCCTCTTTTGCTACCTCTTCTTACAATACTTTGTTATGTCCCATGATGGGCTGGGAGACTACATGATACTATAAGTGATAGAAGGCATTGAGTGTGGAATAACTCCTTTCACCCTAATCTTGGCAGAGACCATTCATAGCTTAGATGAGATGAGGACTAGGAAATGCTTGAATTTCATTAGGAGCCCATTACTGCTCCAAATTTAGCTTCAAGAGAAACTCAGCATCTTAGGGAAGCCATCTAGGAACTGGCTTAAGTATCAGCCCAGACACCATCAGGAGAGGTACCTTAAGCAAGTTACTAGCAGCACTGCACATGTTACTTCAGAGGAATGGTTCGATTAGATGTATGCTATCCTTAAGAATTAGATAACTTAGACATGCCCTTAGTGGAATTTGGAACATGTGACTGTGCCAACATATGTGAACTGTGTACCAATCTCTAGGTCTAGGTAATGCATTCATTACTATCCGGCATTAGTGACCAAACAGTTTGGGGTGAAATAACTCATATCGTCAAACCCTACAAGCTTCAAAGGGAGTAAGCTCCTTCAGAGGTTTGTTGACCAAGAGTCATGGCACAGGAGGGTCATCCACCACTTCAACAGCAGTGAATAGGATAATACCATGAGTGAGGAATACAAGCAATGGGTGGCTAGCAGACTGGATCATTTGCTCTCCTTAAAGGAGTAGGTTGATGCATTGTGTATCTTACTTTTCTTTATTGATATTATATATCTGCTTTTCTTTATGTTGATGTACCAAACTCTAAGTATGATGCAATGAAATCTAATTTTGCTTACTTGTGTGATTTGTCTTATGATAATGATGAGCATTTCATTGAACCTTGCATGAGCATATGTGACATTCATTCCATTAACACTGAACCATTTAACATGGGCAAGAATGAAAATCCTTGCATATTGCACATTTCAAAAGATGTTACCCCTGAGGAAAGGAGAGAATTAGAAAAAAATACTGACAAAATACTCGAAAGTATTCTCTTGGATGTATGATGACATGCCTGGTATCGACAGAGACATCGCTCAGCATTATATTCCAACTAAGGAGGGACACAAGCATGTGAAACAGAAGTTGTAAAGATTGAGACTAGAATGGGCATAGTTGGTAAAAGAGGATATAGAGAAGCAAATTAAGGCTAAGTTTCTAGAAGTGGTGGACTATCCAAAATGGTTGGCTAATGTGGTGCCAATTCCTAAAAAGGATAGGAAAGTAAGGATTTGTGTAGACTATAGAGACCTCAACAAAACATGTTCGAAGGATGATTTCCTTCTGCCCACATAGACATTCTGATTGATAATTCTGCTACTTGTGCTATGTACTCCTTCATGGATAAGTTTACAGGATACAATCAGATTCTCATGGCAATCATCGACAAAGCTAAGACTGCCTTCATCACTGAATGGGGAACTTACTGCTACAAAGTAATGCCTTTTAGTTTAAAAAATGCATGTGCGACCTATTAGAGGATGGCTACAACAATGTTTCATGATATGATAGACAAAGAGGTAAAATTTTATGTTGATGACATGATGGTGAAGTCAAAAACTCGGGAAGAACATCCAACCGCATTAGAGAAGCTCATGCAACGGGTAGACAAGTATAATATAAGGCTGAATCCTAAAAAATGTGTATTTAGCATAACTTCAAGGAAGATGCTAGGACACATAGTTAGTCAAAGAGGAACTGAAGTTGATCCAGACAAGGTGAAAGTAATCTAAGAAATACTGACACCAAAAATTGAAAAGGAAATCCAATGATTCTTCGAAAACCTGCAGTTCATTAGCAGATTCATAGCCAGATTGATCAAAGTGTGTGAATCGATATTCAAGTTGCTCAGAAAGGATCAACATGTGGCTTGGAATGAATAGTGCCAGATTACTTTTGATAGAATTAAGGACTATCTCATGAATCCACCAATTCTAAGACTCTTAGAAATTGGAAAGCCCTTAATCCTATATTCGGCGATTAAAGGGAGCGCGATAGGAGTTATGCTAGCTCAAGAAGGAGAAGCACGAGCCAAACATGCAGTTTACTTCTTAAGCAAGAAGATGCTACCTTATAAGAAAAAGTACAGTCAAGTTGAGCATATTTGTTTGGCAATGGTTTGGGCCATAAGGAAATTGAGGCATTACTTTCAATCTTACAAGATTCAATCAGTCTCAAAGTTAGATCTGATAAGACACATGTTTGAAGCACCTTTATTAGTTAGGAAACTAGCTATGTGGCTGATGTTATTGACAAATTTTGATGTTGAGAATTTAACTAAAAAGACAGTTGAGGGAAGAGCAGTAGTCGAGTTCCTAGCGCTGAACCCTACTTTGGATGATCAAGAGATAGAACTTGAGTTCCTAGATGACCTTATTATAGAAATTGAAGTTCAAGGATGGCGCATGTACTTCGATGGAGTAGTAAATTAGTTTGGAGCAGGAATAGGATTAATTTTGTTAACCCCATAGGATGAAGTAATTCCCATAACAAAGAAGCTAGCATTTCAGGTAACAAATAATGAAGCATAATATAAAGCATGTGTGATGGGGATGGAAGCACTGATAGCCTTAAAAGTCACATAAGTAGAAATATTGGGTGACTCAATACTGGTAAGCAATCAAGTTATTGATGAATGGGATCTGAAAGAACCACATTTAAAGCCATATTTAAAACATTTACAGTAGTTGGGATAATCATTTTAGAAAATTCACTTACTGAGAAACCACAATCAGATGGCGAACACCTTAGCATCATTAGCATTAGTTTGGGATTATTAAAATTAAACTAGCTAAGTTACATGAACATGAGGGTAATGGAAGCTAAAGTGGACCAGAAGCCTTGGTTTTACAATATTCAGCAATATTTGGACAAGCATGAATACCCGGCAGATACAAGCGAGAAAGATAAGACAATTATCAGAAAGCTATCGGTAAAATTCACCTTCCATCAAGGTGTCTTGTACAAAAGAACTTTAGATGGGATGTAATTGCACTGTCTAGATGAGAACAAAGCAAGGAAAGTAATGACAGATGTTCACGAAGGAGTTTGTGGTCCGCATATGAATGGAACAATGCTATCCAAAAAGATAATGAGACAAGGGTTCTTCTAGATGATAATTGTTGAGGACTATGTCAGGTTCACCAAGAGATGCCACAAGTGTCAGATTTATGGGGATGTCAGTTACCTGCCTCATTCAAAATTACACATTATTTACTCTCCTTGGCCATTCTCAGTTGGGGACTTGACATCGTAGGAGAGATTCATTGTATAGCCACAAACGGACATAGATACATCCTGGTTGCAATTGACTACTTCACAAAGTGGGTAAAAGCCGAATCTTACAATAAGTTGAGGGCAAAACAAGTAGCCAAGTTCTAGGAAAGGAGCCTATTCTAAAGATATGGAATTCCTCACCATCTGATCTTAGACAATGGGCTACAGTTTTATGGAGAAATAAGGGCAGTGCTTGAGAGATACAAGGTAAAGCACTACAAGTCATCACCTTATAGACCGTAAGCCAATGGAGCAGTGGAAGCAACAAATAAAAACATCAAGAAGATCCTCTCGAAGATTATTAAAACTCACCGTGATTGGGCCAACAAGTTATCATTTGCTCTTTGGGGATACCGTACTATAGTGAGAACATCCACGGGGCAACTCCTTTCTTATTGGTATATGGAACAGAACCAATACTTTTGATTGAAGTGGAAATGAAATCCCTCAAAGTCATAGTCAAAGCATACTTAACAGAGGTGAAGTGGATAGAATAGAGGCTAGTGCAGTTAGATCTGATAGACAATGAAAGGTTAAAGGCACTGTATCACACTTAGATGTATCATAGAAGAATCGTAAGGGTTTTTGACAAGAGAGTGAGACAGCATGATATCAATGTTGGAGACTGGGTATTGAGGTAAGCTAAGCAGAATCTACCAGATCAAAGAGGAAAGTTTCAACCTAATTAGGAAGGGCCTTACTTGGTTAAAATTGTCCTTTTAAAAGGCGTAATCAAGCTAATGGACGTCGACTGGAATGAGCTTCTCAAATGGATCAATGTTGATCGTCTCAAGTAATACTATTTATGAAAAAAATAAAAAAACAAACAACAAATACAAATACAAACAAAAAAATGAGGAAAAATACTTAATTAGAAAACTCGGAAGGGCTGATTAAGAATAGGGGTACTATCATTTTGAAATATTCTATGTGCAACCACGCTTATGATAAATGTTATTCAATGCAAATAGAAAATATTATTAAGAGTCGCACATGTCAAGAAGTAAATGCCTGAATCAATATCTATCATAAAAGCAAAATTTACATCTTAGAGTTCATATCTTTTTATAATGTAATTACATTCATTTCTATTGTAAATTCTTTCCATTTTATTTTATTTGTTTTGTTATGGTGGTATGGTAAGCAAATAGAACAAGACAGAGGAAAGCACAATAAAAATCAGCAAGCATCAAAAGCCTTGATAAAGTCTGTCAATAAGGTACATCTCAAAATATCCAAAATTTTCTATCAATACAAGTTATAAAAATAAAAAGAGGGGAAATCAAGACTTAGCGCCATCCTCATCATCACCCTCGTCGTCATCATCATCACTGTCATTGACATCTGTGGGTTCTCTCCTGCTCGATCCAGCGTTGCGTACCCTCAGTCCCTCTAGCTAGGCCCACAACCTCTAGATCTCACTTTGGTAGCAAGCACCCTCTTTTTGGCACGCCGACTCCAAATGACTGATGGTCTCGTCCTACTGCTGCATCAGCCTCTCATGCTCAAGCTACATTATCATAACATACATGCATTAGCACATATGCATTCATAATATACACATATATATCATTGCATAACTGAAAAGGAAATAGGCCAAAGTATAAAAGACTTACATGAGCCTCCATGGAGTAATGGACGTAATGGCTTATTAGGCCCGAAGTGCACTGGTACCAGTATGTGGCCACATCTAGAGAAACCTATAAACAGAGTAGTCAGCAAACAGTAAACCAAAAATACCAAAATAGTAAAGGTAGACGGGTACTTACATGAGTAGCATCCTTAGGAATGTAGCCCATAGGATTAGTAGACGCAGGAACCACCTGGGTCACCACCTCGCCATGGAGGTTAAGCACCTGAACCACAGGGAGTAGTGGCAGCGTAGCTACCCTAGAGACCACCTGAACAGTCTCGATGGGGACATCGGTGATAGCTCTAGCACCACCTGAAGTCTTAGTAGCACTCCTAGCAAGATACCTCTTTGGGCAAGGCTATCAAACACAAACAGAAGTAGTCACAATCAGGAATGATCACAGAGAAATAAGGCATACGTAATGGGCTGAGGAAGTAGATACTCTCGCAGTCGCAGCAAGTGGAGCAGGCATAAAATCCCTAACCACACCATCCATCAGATGATGGATGAGGGTCTTGAGGTAGGAGACACCCTCTGGCTCTAAGAATAGCAGGTGATTGGTCCCCACCAATGCCTCCTCTAAAATGGGACCTACCATGTCCTTCCCCCAGAACATATTAAGAGGAGGAGGATGGGGAACACGATAACCAATGGGTCCTAAGAACCAGACTGCCATGCATTTGCCAAGGTACCAGGTATGACCGACAGGTGTCACAAATAGTATCTACCTACCAGTAATATCCCTGGCCCCATGCATCACCACCGAGAAATCTATGGGATAGCCTTCCCACCACCACTAAAGGTGTATGTGTGATCAAAAATAGCTGTCAAGAATAGAATATAGGAACTCCATAACAACAAAAGAAAAAGAAAGCACCAACCTGATCGAACGTTAGCTCAGCAATAGCAGCGCGGGTAGCCTCCAAAAACTTCACGAAGCCCCTCCAAGGCTGAGCAGTCCAAACAGGAAAGGGCAGGAACCCCTCATGCATCCTAATAATGACATGTGGAGCCAACATAGGAAACACAAAAGTCCAAATCTGCAAAAGGAACATATTAGGAACAGTGCACTCAGAACAAAAGAAAAAGGAAAAGGAAAGTGTCTGAAACAACTCACGTCAACCGCTAGTGGTATGCCAAAAATCCACAAACTACCTCTGCATGCATTATCCAAGCCATGGAAGAGGTAGCCATAAGCAGCAAAACCCCAATCATAACCTCACAAAGCATCGAGGTCCTGCAATAGAGGAAGGAACCAAGAACCACCGATATTGTTCGCGTTAGGGAGCACCATCATGCTCATCAGATAAAAGATAAAGCACTGAGCGCGTCTCTAGATATCAAGGGCACCATCATCAATAGAACCATCACAGGCATGCCATAATCGGTCATTAGAAATTAGACCACCTCGGTCAACTCTTAACTCAGAGGGATAGCCCAATCGACCACGGCACAGCCCCAAAGGGTCCTCTAGAATGTCAATAGGTATCTACTGACCAATGAAAGTGAATCCCGTGAAAGCAGCAAAGTCAAAGGGTGTGATCATCATCTCCTCGAACTGGAAGTGGAAGGAGTGCATACAGTCTGACCACCTCTCCACCAGAGCAATCATCATCGCCTAATAACTCCTCAGTATCTCTAGTCCCTTTAATAGACCATCCAGAATGCCATCGAAGTCGAGACCATGCACCCGATCTCGAATCTCCTTTGGTAGCTTCCAGTAGAGCTTCTTAACTCTAGTAAAGCTACCGGGTAGCACCAAGTGGGTCACCAGGCTCTAAAAGGGAAGTCAGCAAACACAGATTCTGACTTAGAATTTCTTCTATCTAAGTGTAACAATTAGCACTAACTACTATTTACTTATTATTTGCAGGTAAACAAAATCACAGAGTTAGGACAGGAAACATGGCAAACAAGTCCTAGCATACAGTCTAAAGAGAACAAGATCCTAGCAAAAGACATCTCCAAGCATATAAGGAAGGGATATAGCATCAAAAGAAGAAGGCATTAAAAAAAACCAAGTTCGAGGTACTAAATAGCTAACGATAAAGCACCCCGACATGCTCCTTTAAGTTTGAGACGAGAAGAATCTCATGCCCCCTCCTCACTCCATACCACGTGCAATGAGTCGGCACCATCTTTTGACATGCAGTGCCACCCGCCGCCTAACCACCTGATCAGCCTCCTCATCAAGCTCCTCCAATCTGATTGTGAGACCGAGAGGGACCTGCCCGAGAAGGTCATCCCCATCACCGCCTTCATCTCCTTGCATAGGTGTGTGTCTAAAGAAGAAAAAGCCTAAAGTCCAAAGAATCTAAAGGAGAAGAGAGAGAAAGAAAATTTAAAAATGAAGAAGAAAACAAAATTTGGGCCTTTTATAGCCCTTGGCTTCTTGGGTTAGGAGCCAACCCACATGCGTGAGTCATCAACCCGCATGTGTGGGATGGCTCCACGGACCACATGGAAGCCCGCTGAAGTTCCCAAAATGCACACTCTAACTCCCTGAAGTTCTAGGAAGGTTCCAGGGACACTCCAGAGGCTCAGACATCAACTTGAGATACACACAAAGCCTGAGAACTCACAATAAAGGTACGGAACGACCTCTAGAAAGCATAAAAAACTCAAAGAAGCCTTCTGTAGCACTCTGCTCTAAAATTTTCATATGCATTGACGCATTCATGCATTCAAGCATACATTTGCACTCCAACCATCATCTTTTAGTGCTCTCAAAAATGCACCCGCACTAGAGAGGGGACACATGGCATGGACAAACTAGTCAACCTCGACAGTGACCATCTCACTTTGATGAGATTTTCAAGACTTCCTAACTTTGATTAATAGCTCCGAGCTGGGATTCTTAGTTTTAATCAATCTAATGCTTGAAAACCTCATGAAAGACAGGAAGTCCACCAAAGGAGTTGTAGGGAATCGAGACATTCGGGTAACTTTGTAATTATCATGTTAGACCCTAGAAGAGGTTTAAATGCAAAAAAAAAAAGAGAACAAAAAAGAAAAGAAAAAAAGAGAGTGAAAAAGAAAA
>CATIWM010476741.1:0-20727 GCA_949671775.1 Mallotus repandus
AATTTTTTTTTGTTTTCTGATCCTAGAAAAATATTTAGAAATATAAATTTGTATACATATATATATATTTGTCCGATATTATGTTATTTGTTTCATACACAAAAAAATAAAATAAAATATAAAAATAATAAAATAAAAATAAATAAAAAATATTTCTAGTTTCATACATTTGAAATTTATAATCAAGTCATTATGAGCAAAATCGCTAACATAGCAGTCTTGAGACTATTTTTATAATAATAATAGTAATAATAATAATTAGGGAAAAGTATGGAAAAGTACTCTGTGGTTTCGTGCTTTTAGCTTCAAAGGCCTGTGGTTTTTCTTTAGCACTTAGGTGACATGTGGTATCTCGCCGTTAGTACTTTGTGACAAATTTTGTAACGCCATTAAGTAATCCATGTGGCAGCTGACGTGTCTCCACATGGCAGCCGACATGTTGCCGTGTGGAAGATGACATGTCGCCACGTGGTAGCTGACAGGTCGCTGTGTGGCAGCTGACTTGTTGCCACGTGGCAGCTGACGTGTACGAAGGAATGATGTGGCACACACGTGGCAGATGATGTGGCTCCACATCATCTGCCATGTAGCATTACATAACGATATCACTAAGTTGTCATTAAAGTGCAAATGATGGTGTACCTCATGTCACCTAAGTGCAAAAAGGAAAAACCACAGGGTACTTTTTTGTACATATATTAATCGAACATAATTAGTCAAAATTCAATTGATTTTGTATACTAATGATCTAAACCAAAGTAATAATTTGTTGCATTTTCAAATAATCTTAATTTTTAAATTTTAATAAAAATAATAAAAATATAACAAAAATAAATTTAATTCATGTCATCTGTTATCATTCATATTAATCATTACAATATTTTTCATATTAATATTGAGTATAGTTGCATCCACCTCTATTAATTAAGAGAAGTAGTAATGACTGCCAATGAGATTTAGATCAAATAGTGTAGACTAAAGTCTTAAAAACTTTCAAAAAGTTTTAGTTAATTAGTTCAATTATTGAAGTTACAAGGACCTCCGTCTAAACTTCATTCAAATCCATTTTATATTGCTGGTGAGTCATTTGTTGGAGTTTATGTGCCGTCTCTTGCAGCTAAAATCATCAAAGGTATTGTACATATATATACCATTCATTTGCCTTTCGCATGAGGTTTAGATTGAGATCTTTGAAACTTCAATAATTGAACTAATTAACTAAAACTTTTCAAAAGGAGTTAAGACTTTAGTCTACACTATTTGATCTAAATCTCATTGGCAGTCATTACTACTTCTCTTAATCAATAAAGATGGATGCAACTATACTCAATATTAATATGAAAAATATTGTAATGATTAATTAATGATAACCAATGACATGAATTGAATTTATTTTTGTTATATTTTATTATATTTATTAAAACTTAAAAAGTAAGATTATTCGAAAATGCATCAAATTATTACTTTTGTTTAGATCATTAGTACACAAAATCAATTGAATTTTGACTAATTATGTTCGATTAATATATGTACAAAAAAGTACCCTATGGTTTTTCCATTTTGCACTTAGGTGACATGTGGCATACCATCGTTTGCACTGTAATGACAAAATAGTGATGTCATTAAGTAATCCTACGTGGTAGATGACGTGGAGCCACGTCATCTGCCCTGTGTGTGCCACATCATCCCTTCGCACACATCAACTGCCATGTGGCAACATGTTAACTGCCACATAGGATTACTTAACGGCATTACAGAATTTGTCACTAAAGTGCTAAAGGCGAGATACTACATGTCACCTAAGCATAAAAAAAAAACCACGGGCCCTCAAAGCTAAAAGTGTGAAACCACATAGTACTTTTCCGTACTTTCTCCTAATAATAATAATAATAATAATAATATATTTAATTAAAGATAATGAAAAATATAATGAGATTATTTAGTATTGTTTATGAAGATGAATAAAAGTGTAAGAATGGTTTCATATATGGATAATATACTAATCTTATACAAATAATATACGGGCAATATATTAATCATATACGGAAAATACTCTATTATGCTAATTTTCTCTCTTTTATTTTTTTATTTTTATTATTTTTTTCATATTATCAGTTATCCTTATTTTTTTATTTAGGGATTAAAGTTTTAGATTTTGCAAATCAAATCACCAAGAGGGACTCTATCATTAATAAAGCATATAATTTGTTCATTGCTTTAATTGGATTCTTGTTGCTGTTGAGTAGACTAACTAACATAAAAAGATTTGAAAATAAAAAAGAAAATGTACATGATGAAATATCCAACCAAAAAAAGAACTTGTTTTAATGGGGCATCGACATAAATTAAAAGTCAAGAATAAAATTAATAATTTATTTTGTATAAATTATTAAATTTAATTTCTTATATTTGATCAGATACAGATAATATACAGATAAGATACGAATCATATACTGATCAGATACGGATAATATACAGATAAGATACGAATCATATACTGATCAGATATGGATTATATACTAAAAATACTTCATTCTCTATTGTAATTATTAACCATATACGAAAATACTTCATTCTTTATTGTAATTATTAATTTTTTTGAAAGTATAATATTCAAATGTTAAATATATAATATATAAAAAATATTGAAAAATTGATTATTATTAAGTATACAACGTATCAGAAACATAAAATATAATTAAAGTATACTAAATTGTAAAAAATATATACAAAATTGACAACCAAAAAATGGACTAAGCATGTAGTGTTGCTCTTATATGTATAGTTATATTTTAAATACTATATTCAAATATTAACATATTTAATATTAATAAAATTATGATAATAATTTAAAAGTTATTTTTGTGAACTGATGTACACCTTATGACATGACATAAGCCAATGATATGATATAGTTCTGTATGAAAAAAATGAAACTTTACATGAGATGCATGCTCAAAAAAAGAACAATGCTACATTATTATAAAATTCTCTATCATGATTCCATGAAAAATGAACAAACATAACAAGAAAATCTTACGACCTAAAAAGCAAAAAAGAAAAATGGTGAAACTAGCACTAAACAAAACCAACCAATGATGTTTCTCATCAATAGGTGTTATGAAGAGGGTATTTGATAGCATTCGTGACTATTTTCTTGGTAGCAGCTTCACCAGGATCAATGCCACATATATCAGCCAATCTGATGAGGTAAATCAACACATCATACAGCTCATCACCTAGATGCTTTTCGTTAGATTCTTTCCAATTTGGCAAGCCGTTGTCCACCTTTCCTCTCCAATGGAATATTTCTGATAGCTCTCATACTTCTCCAACCTATATATATATTAAGGGATAAGTACAATTTGGATTCCAATGATTTTACTGATTGGTAAAACCAATCCTGTGGTTTTTTTTTTTTTGGCTTTTAAGTGCTCTATGTTTCACTTTTTTTTTACACTTTAGTACCCTTCTAACTCATATAATCATTATTTTATAAGAAAATATTAATATAATATTAAATTTCGTCAATGATAAATTTATTCTATATATGATTTATGATCAATCTAACCAATTGGTTATTTATAAAAATATTTTAAATTGTTTTTAAAAATCATTTCTTTTTATTCATAATTGGGATAAAGCTAAATTTGTTGTGTGTACTTTTTAAAATTTTACAATCCGGTGTGTGTACTTTTTAAAATTTTACAATCTGGTGTGTTAACTTTTTGAAATTAGAATTTAGTGTTACAACCTGCTGAAATAACACAAATTAGTGTTATTAACAGTCACTAACAAGTTAACAGTGGCTTTGTGCTGAATGTGTGCTAACATGGATTAACACATGACGGTCATGTGCAATTTAATATAAGATTACTAAACTAACCCTACTCATAAGTGTTACCATCATTAACTTAATTATAGCTTCTTAAAAAAAATAACTTTCTTCTTTAACTTTCTTCTTATTACTGCACTTTGCCCTCTGTTCAACAAATTGGCTAGTGAAAACAATTGGCCAGGCTTTTCGATGGATGGTGATACATGCTTCTGTGCCAGGCGTTATGTGATAAAAACATTATGGACAAATCAAAATCCAAGTAGAAGATTCATGACATGCGAGAATAGAGGGTGCTCATTTTTTCTTTTGGTCGATCCTCCCATATGTGACAGAGCAAAGGCTGTCATACCTGGATTATTGAGAAAGATCAGTGTTATGGATGTGGAAATGCATAAGAATTGGAAAAGGGAAAAACTTTTATGGGCATGGGTAATTTTTTCTATTATAATTATTATATGTAAATGAATTAATGTGCCAGCCCTATTTTTCTCTTATGTATGAATATTAGGCTGAAATATGGATGTAATTTTTGCAAAGCTTGGCAATTTGGTCAATTCTGATGTATTTTGTTGATAAGATTACATAGGTTTAGAATGTCATCAACATGTTTGATGAAATGCTTAAGAGAAGGTTAACGGGTAAAATATGTTGCTGACTTTCATTGTTTTGTGGGCACTGATGTAATGATAAGGTGAAGTTTAGCTGTTGTTTATTCATTGTATATCTCTTTTTTTTTTTTGTATAGTATGTAAATTGTTATTCTACTTTCTTACCATCCAAAGACACAACAATGATGTTGCTTGTATTCTATACAAGAAACACATGACTTTGAATCCCTAGCTTTGTGTCAGTAAAAAATTAAAAAAATAGAGATACCAAAGAGAAAAAAACATGAATTCAATAAGAAGTTGAAGAACAAAACCAACCACATTATATGTGGCTTACAAATCTATCCAAAAACCTACAATTATAATTAACATGGGAAATGCAAGTCAACAAATTAACTCGTCCACAAAAAGAACAAACTGTCAAAAATATAAATGACGAGTATTTCTATTACATCTTGTCCAAAACATACAAAGTTAATCAACATAATATGTCATGAAGTTGCATATTACAATCAAGCAAATCTAACTCTTTTACTTCTCTCAGAGGTCTGTGATTGGTGTTGGCTAGCATTTGGATTTCCAGTAGTGTTGTCATCATTTCCAGGTGTTGTTCTTTTCAGATCCTTTTGTTTTGCAGCTTGTGTTTTCTGATAAAAATAGTCACAAGTTACATTAGTAATTCATCTAATTTACATAAATAAACAAAGTTTACAACTCATACTCACCTGTAACTGAGATCTAGTGATGAATCTCTTTCCCCACTTCTTGAAGCCTTCCTGTTTATCTTTCATGAAAGCAGGCTCAGGTTCATTACCAACTCTTCTTTTCCCCTTAGGATAAATGACCCTTTGTCCATCAGTCTTTGGCTGTAAAAAAATTTTCTTGTTGTAAAATATATGCAAACTAAAAATAATTATAGGAAGAGTAACAAAATGTAAACTAATATCATATTAATACATTTATCACCACTATTCTAGTTGCTAAGTCTGTGTAAACACCATATCCCCTTACTGGCTGTGAACCAAGTCTTAGAGTATAAGTATTCTTAGCCTTCTTAGTGATTGATTAATACTTTGAAATTATCAGTAATTCAAGACTTCTAGATTTGGAAATTGTTAGGCTTCTTTGCTGTTCCTCTTGGGAACTTTGTTGTTTAACTTGACTACTTTAATGTTCACTTTGGGAACTTTGTTATTTAAGTGTTGCTTCAACTTGATTACTTATAGATATTTTTGCTTGACAACCTGATATAAACTAATATCACATTTAGAGATACAAAAATTATTACAATATTAACAATATACATAGATTAATGTATGCTAACGAAAAATAATACTTGAAGTTTTGGTATCCTTGAATTGATTCCACTTGCAGGCCTATGTCCAGGCTCATTTGAAGGAGTACTCAAAGGCTCATTTGAAGGAGTACTCAAAGGCTCATTTTTTGTTTCATGTGGCTACTCATAATTTGCAAGATTACTTGATTTCTTCAACAAAGGACATGTTTTTTTGTTATGTCCCTTTTGAAAACAAACCTAACATGTCACGATTCTACCTTTTCTAGACAGCTTATAGCCATTTGAATTTTCTCCTTCTTCTTTCCTCCTATTCTTAAGAGGTATGCCATGCATGTTTTTATAGTTAGAAGGTTGTGGAGGATCAAGATTTGATTTTTTCCAAAACTTGGGACCATTCATTAGTCTCATCATATGACCATAGGCTTCTAAGTAAGTCTATTTTTCATAACACATATGAACATAATCTACAAGATCATTACTTAAGTGCTGAATGGCACAAATAGCTTAAAGGCAAGGAATGCATGTCAATTCCCATTTTCTATCGACAAGTTTTCTTTTCCAAGTCAACAACACAGGTGTCTCCCTTATACCCCACTTCAAACCCACTATCTATGTTCCAGATCATCTCAAAAGTGCCACTTTCTTTAATATTCTCATGTAATTTTCTCCTAATTCTAGTTCCAAGTTCTCCCACCCATTTGGTGGCCATTTCTCTATTACTAACTAACCTCTTAAAAACCAATTTCCTAATGTCTTCCAACATTGAATATATATTTTTGGTCCTAGCTTCTATGATTTTTCCATTAAAAGCCTCAATAAGATTATTGTCAATAATATCACATTTTACCTCCGTTTTAAAGTATGCTCAACACCAATGTCTTAGATGAGTTTCGAGCATGTCTTCATAGCCTTGTGGTGTAATCTTCTTTAATTCTGTCATGTTGGATTCAAAATCAGGCATGTTGGAAGACTTTGCACATGTCCAAAATAACTTTTACAAATCCTTATCCAGACCATGTCTTTTTCTCCAATTTGCATATAGGTGTTGAGCACAACACCTATGTTCTGCCTCGAGTATAATGGAACCAATAGCATCTAAAACCCCCTGCAAAATACAAAAAAAAGGATCAAGATAATGTTACTGTCCTTTTGCAAACAAGATTAAACATGATAATAAAAAGTAAATAGCTAACCTTTTGTTGATCTGTGATCACTGTCCAGCCACTTCCATTGCCAAGTCCCAAGTCATTTGCTAAGTAAATCCAAAAACCATTCCCATGTAGCTTTCCTTTCACAATCAACCACAGCCCAAGCCACCGGTAATATTTGATCATTCTTATCCCTCCCCAAAGCTGCTAATACCTCTCCTTTCACTACTTCTTTTAGAAAGCTTCCATCGAGACCCATCACCCTTTTGCAGCCCCCTAAAGGCCCTTGCTTCAAGCAATCTATGGAAATATATAAGCCTTCAAAAATTGGCATACTTTCAGGTGGTGGTCTTAATACTTTCAACCGAGTAGTGCTCCCTTCATTTGACCTCTCTATTTCAACACAATAATCCCATAGAAGTGCAAATTCTTTTTCAATGTCACCTTGCAACTTATTAAGCACATGACCCTTTGCCCTTTTCACTTTTGTTAAAGACATGCCAGGCTTCAAGTCTTATTTAATTAACTGTTTTAAGTCTATCAATGTCATGGCTGTTATACCCTTGTATTTCCATAAGTAATTTTTAGCAATCCATTTAGTTGTCACTCTTCTATTTTTGAAGGCAACTGAGCATGTATGCTTAGGTTTGTATGTCATGACTAGAAATCCATTTGCTCTTCTATCTTGTGAAAGCAAATATCATCCAGTTAGATTTCTCCTTCACGCACTTTGCCCTCACCTCTTTAGTTGTGTTTCTAACAAATTTAATCTCTCTTCTTTCTTGAATTGCAAATTTAACCAAGGCTTATTTGAATTGTTTGGCACTATCCACTCTCATGCCAAGGAAAAATAAACTTTTTCTGCTTTTGCTTGAAACACAAGATATTCATATTTTCTTCACAAAGCATGATCATCATTTGATGCATCTGTGCTGACCGCACTATAGTCATCACTAGAGTCCCAATAATCAGTATCATTTCCATCATAAGCCTTTGCAATAAATGGCTCTTATTCCTCTTCACAATTCTTAGATCTATTTACTTTATTAGGGGTTTGTGGATTACACTCACCAGCAGTACCCTCAACTTGAACTTTTCTCTTCCTCTAATTCTTCCTCTGAGTGAAACTCCTTACTGCATTTCTAGCAGCCTGTAATTCTTCATCATCATCAAACATCCCATCACACTCAATGACTTCTTCATCTGAGTCCCTAGCTTTATTTTTAATTTGATCCTCAACTTCCTGGTAGACCTCATTACTCCTATCTTGTTCTTTAAACTTACCTTTGTCAGCCTCAAATCTCTCACCAACATTACCCTCTGCTCTCTCACCAGCAGTACCCTCAACATTAAATTTTTCAACAACCACTTCCCCATTGTCATAATTTGTTTCTGCATAACCCTTTTGAGTTGTCTCAGTGCCTATAGCCTTTACATTTTCCCCACCAGACCCTAATTTCGTTACAACAGCCTCACTTCTAACCCTATTCACTTATGTTTCAGTTGTTAGGTCACAAATACCCTCACTACCTTGTGCAATTCCATAAATGTCCCTCAATATTTTATGCATAATATACAACTCAACAAAGTTATGCTCTGTTACTATTTTTAACATGTAAGCTACTAACAAGTCATACAAAAGCCTTAACCCATCTCCTAAGGGTCTGCTAGGCAATCTAAAGTTCATCTTTTCCATATTTCTAAGTCCCAATACATATTTTATGTCTTTTTCAAAACCAACAAGTGCAAAGTTGTTAATGTCAGTCTCAATTTCATACTTATTTCCCCCAATATATTTTGTTTCCCTTCTACGAGTGTCAGTAACAAAGAGTCCACCACAAAACACCATTACAAATTGTCTGTCACACCAAAACAACAAGCAAAAAAAATTTCAATAAATTTCTTGACAACCCCAAAACCCTAAAATGTATAACCATTTAAAAAGAAAGAGATGACAATAACATAATACTCACAATCAACTTTGGCAAAAAAATAATATATCATTTAAAGGAAGATAATGTTTGAAGCTTAAATGATGTTCGAAGCTAACACACAATACCCTAACTAAATCAAAATAAAAATACCAAATCAATAAATAATGCACTTGTTCATGTCCGAAGCTGTAATTCTTCATTAACAACCTCTTACAATAGTGGAAAATCAATGGTTCTTCAATGTTTCATCATTGGTTCATGGCAGTTTTTTACAGAGAAAAAGACGTAACTTTTTGATTTAGTATTGTAACCTTTTTTTTCTTTTTTTTTTCATAACCTTTGTTCTTTTTGGTCATTTCCCATTCCTTATGCACATGCCATTCATGCGATGCTTGTTGAAAACTCTTCCCAATGCTAGATCAGTCCTCTTTGTGGGCCAACTTCACTCCAGTTCAACAATGACCTGCTAATAACACTAGTTTGTATTATTTCAACAGGTTACAACACTAAATTGTAATTTTAAAAAGTTAACACACTGGATTGTAAAATTTTAAAAAGTACACACACTAAATTTGTCTTTATCCCTTCATAACTAAATTAAAAATACATCTAAATTTGTTTTTTTTTAGTTTATTGTAGTTAGTTGAATGATATAATTATCATTATATGATTTTAGCAATGAAAATGTATATTATTTTTAGTTTAAAGCATACATTTTAAACAATATTTGTTAGAAGATACTAAAAATGTAAAAAAAAAAAAAGAAACATAATGTACTTTAATGCAAAAAAAAAAAATACAGGATTGGTTTTGCCAAACAGTAAAATCACAAAGATCAAAGTTGTACTTATCCCTATATTAAACCCATATCACACAAACGCACAATGGAAAACACTGAATTTAAAGAAATAACAATTACATAATTAATGCCCAAATGACATTTTTTATGGGACATCAGTTTATATAATTATCTTGGTGAAAATTTGTTCCTGACATGATCAGTTTATAGACATCAAACAAAGAGCAAGATCATGAATCCTGTGTAAGAATGGACAACATATATTAGTATGGAATGGTATTTTCTACCTCATACAATTTTCTCATAAAAAAAGTAACTGAGCCTCTGTAGCAAAAACATCCTTGTTGACGATATAAATCAAACAGTACATTAAAAAACACTCAATCACAATTAATTTCAAAATCATCAAGAAAATTACCATTTGTTGCTGCTGCTGCAAATTGACATTTTCTTCAACATGGCAAAGCTGAGTTATTGAAGAGCACAATCCAAATTGTTGTAGAGCTGAGAGAGTGTGTGAGCAATTGTATCAAACCTTACCTCTACTTTTACGCAATTTATTTGATCAAATATGCACTCAGTAACGGGTTTAGTCAATCAAAGACCAAAGTGAACAGAGAGATCACATATACGGAGGTGGAGGAGGACGCAGAGGCAGAGAGATGGAGGCTGAGATGAAAGAGAGAAGTAGCGTGAATCAAAAAAAATTTCCATAATCTACGTTGATAACATTGATAAGGAGGGGGACACGGAGGTAATTATTTTTATGGTTTTGGAGCATTTTGACAAAAAATGAAAAGTGGGTACATTTTTGTTGTTAGGGCTCTTTTTGGGGCATTTATGTAAAGATCCCACATATATATATATATATATATATGAAAACTAAAGTATGATACAACTTTTTCTCTTCTATATGGAGAACCTTTTTTTTTTAAAAGCATTTTTCTCAATTGTGATGCTTCTAGCCAAATTTTCAAGTTAACATAATCGCAAAATTGAAAAATAATATTGTAAAAAAAGATGTTACAATGGAGTATTAAATTATAATCACTATATAACTCATCTTTAATTAGTTAATTAAATTTTCTATCATAACTCCTCATTTTTCATTAATTTAAACTAATTTTCATTTATTTCTTTTCTAACTCTTATTTTTCACTGTTGCATATATATATATATATAGACATACACATACACACACCAAATTATGGTATATTTTGGTCACTTTTATATGGAGACTTCTTCTTCTTCTTTTTTTTTTTAAAAAAAGTATTTTGTTTTTCAATTTTTGATACTGTTGAACATTTTGCAAACTTTAGAAAAGTGAAAAAAAATTATATTGGAAAAAATTCACTCTCAAACCCTTCTTTTAATGTCATTAAAACTTCTTAGATATATTCTAATATTTTAACATAAGTTATATAATTTTATCTTTATCATTAATTGAATAATAAGTTACACAAGTTATATAATTATGTTGTATAATATAATTGAATAATAAGTTACAAAAATAATGTCTTTTAATTATTTGTTTTTATTGACATTAACTCATTATAAATTATTAAAACCAGTACATATATTATGTTATATTTAAGCATTCTTTCTTGAAGTCTTATTATTATATTAGAAATGAAAATTAAATATGATACCATTAATATAAAACGGTTACAAGAAATATATTAGCTAGTTTTGAATTCTTTTTTTTATTAAAGCATATTAAACCTCAAATTGACAATTAATTTCTTTAAAGGCTATATAAAGGTCTTTGATGTGATGATTTTTTATATATTAGTAAGTCTCTTCATTTGTGTTTCGAATATCATTTGATCCCCTATTTTTTTTTTACTCATATTTTAGTTCATAAATCATTTTTATAATGTTTAAATATTGGAAGACTCAAATTATAACTTTTTAAAAATATTATCTGTACCATTGAAGATATACTCTGTAAACCAACTTTAGTTTCAATATTGGTTATTTGTTATGTTATCTCTATCTTTACACAAGTATATATATGTATTGTATTCTATATATTTTGTATACTGTACCATTGAATATCAATAGAGAAAACCGATACATTCCAATCTCTAAGTTGGTATCAGAGCACCAACATGTCTACCTAAACAAACACCTCGACAATTTCTTCCTCTACAGACCTTTCTTCTTCTTTTGCTGCTCAAAATAATTCTTCTATTCTTCCTTCACCAACGATGATATCCTCCTTTACCCCTACCAACATTCAACAAACATTCTTTATTAAATTAAACTCTAAGAACTTCATACCTTGGAAGCTAAAATTTCAACCTTTATTGAATTTTTATAATTTGCATGGTGTTTTGTATGGAACAGAACTAGCTCCTCCCAAAATCATTATCAATTCGACCACATAAGAATAGAAATTAAATCTAGCTTATACGACTTGGTTCAACAAGGATCAAATATTGTTTTCTTGGCTTCTTTCATATGTTTTTGAGGAAGTTTATCCTCATTTGATTGGCTTGAACTTGGCATCAACAGTTTGGCATGCGCTCTCTGCTGCATATGGTATGATTAATAATGCACAAAGAACTCAGGTCTACATTGAGAGTCACAACCTCTCTAAAAATGACATGACAATTTTAGATTATCTCTTTAAAGCCAAGAACATTGCCGATAGTCTTGCTTTGGCTAGCCAACCAATTTCCACAGCAAAGTTTAATGCTATTGTTTTTTGAAATCTTAGTTCCGATTTTAATGGAGTGATTGGTGGTCTACAATAATATTTTGATCCTCCTTTTCATGATCTCCATGGGCAACTAGTTTCCTATGAGTTATTGCTGAAAGCTTAACAAACTTCGGCTCTGATTACCAATATGGTACAACATACCTCTTCTCATGTGCCTCCTATATATTCTCCTAATTCAAATTAAAAGTTTTCACCTAACCCAAACAAAAATAGAAAACCATTTTCATAACGATCTCCTTCGATTCAATGCCAAATATGTGGTTCTACTAATAATGTTACTCTTAATTACAAATGTAGATTTGATGCCAATTTCACAAGATCAACTAGTGCTAATTCAAATCAGTCCACCAATAGACCGCCACGTCATATAGTTGCTACGCCTCAAGCTAATATCAGTCATATAGATCTTAGCTTTAATTCGACACCTTTATCCTTTGATTCGTACCCCAACACTGATGCTAGCCATCATGTCACACCTGATATTACATCCTTGACTATTTTTAATGATTATATAGGTAATGAAAAGCTTATAGTTGGAGACGGGCAAGGCTTCCTATTGCCCATGTTGGTAAGAGTAACATCATTAATAAAATTCGTTCCTTTTCTTTAAATGATGAATCTTGTTTTGTGAAGGACAAAGCCGCCAAGAAAATCCACCTTTGAGGGATTAGTGATAATGGATTATACAAGTTGTAGTCTTTGAGATTTCCTCAAGCATATCTTGTTATGCTCCACCAATGGCATGCTTATTTAGGCCGTCATAATTTTCCTGCTGTTAAACATCTTATTCAGAAATTTCAATTACCATGTTCTATATTTTCTTATTCTTTCAAGAAATGTAAGGATTGTTGTTTAGGCAAGCTTCATCGTTTATCATTGCCAATGACTAATTATAGAAGTTTTGCTCCTCTTAATTTAATTCATTATGATGTTTGGGGACTGGCTCCTATGGTTTCTTCTTCTGGGCATAAGTATTTTCTTATTTTTATTGATGAGATTATTCTTTGTTTACTTGGATATTTCCTATCAAAGCTAAAAGTGAAGTTTTTGCTATGTTTCAATAAATTCAATCTTTAGTAGAAAGGCAATTTAATACCAAGATTAAATCCTTTAATCTTGATTGGGGTGGTGAATATCGTTCTTTACATACTCATTTTAAGAAAATTGGTATTCATCATTGCATCATATGTCCTTATACTCATGAACAAAAGGGGACATCAGAAAGAAAAATCAGACATTAGTTTATCTATTCTTAGCCATTGTGGTTCACCTTTCAAGTATTGGCATTTTGCATTTGACATAGCAATTTTTTTTAATTAATCAAATACCAACAAAATCCCTTTCCAATTCCGTTCCTTTTCAAATTTTATTTCAATAACAACCCGATTATTCTTTTTAAAAATATTCAAGTGTGTTGTTTATCCATTATTATGAACATTTAACAAAAATAAATTTTCTTATCGCAGTAAGGAATGTATTTTTGTAGGGTATTCTCCTCATTACTTAGGTTATAGATGTCTTGACCTAGAAAATGGAAAAATATTTTTTGCTAGACATGTCACCTTTGATGAGTCCAAATTCCCTTTTCAAAATGTTTATTCGGTGGTGGTGTCCCCCTCTTCCATGTCCAATTTTACTCCTTGGCTGTAGTTGACTTATCCAATATCACATATTCCTCTCCAACCAAATTCAGGTAACACTTCTTTTCCTTTTCCAACTTTATCTCCTACTCTTACCCATACTTCTACCTTATGTTTATCCTTATCTCCTTTTACTTCTACCAAATCTAAACCACTTTCAAATACACAACCACCTAATCCCACTTTAACCAACACATCCAACAATCCCACCAATATCAATGCCTTCAATCCTGATGTATTGAATGTGTTCGTTGATTTCCCATTACATACCAACACTCAAAATACACAACCTACCTCTCACAGAACCCATACCATATAATTACATCCTTCTACCATTGCCAAATATTCAAAATAAATAAATGTTGCCACTTTCTCCAATTCTCCCATTAAAATCGAAGCCACTTCCTTCTCCAAAGCTATTCTTTTACCTCAATGGCAAAAGGCCATGAACAATGAGATCATTGCTCTCTATAAGACTCATATATGGGATTTAGTTCCTCCTCCAACTTATGTAAACATTATTGGCAATCGTTGGGTCTACAAAATCAAACAACTTCAGTTGAGCGATACAAGGCTCGATTGGTGGCCAAGGGGTACACCCAAGAGTACAGTCTTGATTACACTAACACTTTGAGTCTTATCATTAAGCAATTGACAATCTGCACTGTACTCTCTATTGCTATTTTAAGGGGTTAAACAATTCGACAATTAGATGTAAGTAATGCTTTTTTACATAGGGATTTAAAGGATGAGGTATTTATGAAGCAACCACATGGTTTTATTAATAAAAAATTCCCTGGTTATGTGTGTAAACTTTGCAAATCCCTCTATGGTTTAAAGCAAGCACCGAGATTATGGTTTTCAAAAATTAAGCACCCTTCTCCTTTCTGTTGACTTCTGAGGTTCCAATACTTATTCATCTTTGTTTATTTATTTTAAAAACTCAATTTTTTGTTTTTTATTAGTGTATGTAGATAATATCTTACTTACATGCAGTCATCCATCATTAGGAAATTATCTAATGCCTTTGCTCGACGTGATCTCAGAACACTGAGATATACTCTTGGTCTTGAAGCTCTTCATCATTCTAAAGGCTTGATGCTTCATCAACATTCATATATTCAGACCATTCCCCAGCAAATGGGCATGTCCAACTGTTGACCAATTTCTACACCAATGCAAACTGATGTTGTTCTCAAAAAGAGAGATGGGGAATTACTTTCGGCTTCTGAAGTAACTAGATTTTGCTAATGTTGTGGCTCTCTCCTATATGTAACCATGATAAGGCTTGATATCATTTTTTTCATGAATTGCCTCACTCAATTTATGCATTGTCCAACTTCGACGCATTCACAAGCATTAAAAAGGCTGCTGAGATATCCTCATGGCACTATGCATTACAGTCTCCTTCTCTCATAATTTTTAGCTTGTGATTTATCCATCTTCACCAACGCCGATTGGACTGGAAATTAGATGATCGACATTCCACAAGTGGGTCTCTAATTTTTCTTAGTTCTAATTTGATCGGGTGGTCATCAAAGAAGCAAAACACTGTAGCTAGGTCCTTTATAGAATCAAAATTTTGAGTTGTTGTAAATGTAGCCTCCAATATTAAATGGTTATAAGTGTTATTGTTTGATCTTGGTGTCTCTTCCTCATGCATTCCTCTTATTTGGTGTGATAATTTAGGTGTGGTTTTCTTTTCTTCCAACTCAGTTTTCAGTGCACGTATAAGACATGTCGAGTGTGACTTTTACTTTTTGCGTGAGCTCGTTCAGTTTAAATGGCTTACTATCCACTCCATCTCCTCTCGTGATTAGCTAGCAGATTTACTGATGAAACTGTTGCCAAAACAATCGTTCTTCTTCATCTTCAATAAGCTTCAGTTGCACAAGATTCCTCCTTCAGCTTGAGTGGGCGTATTGAAGATATACTTTGTAAACAAACTTTAGTTTCAATATTGGTTATTTGTTATGTTATCTCTATCCTTTACATAAGTGTATATCTATATTGTATTCTATATATTTTGTATACTGTACCATTGAATATCAATAGAAAAAATTGATAGATATAATCTCTGAGTTGTATAATCTAAGTAATCATATCAATAGTTGAATGTTAATGTTGACCATTTGCATGATTAAAGTATAATCATCTCTATTTTGACTTTAAGAATTCAGTTTTGAATTATTAATGTGTATGGTTTAAGTTTGCATAAGTTAGGTTCATAGTAATGCTTACTTGAAGGTGAAAAATTCAAGTTTCTTAAAGTGGCAGGGATACTCATGAGTGGAGTCATGGCCTTAAGCATCCCCATGATCCAACTCCTTCAAAATCACTCAAGTCAAGTTCAAGATAGAGACTCTCACGGTCTTAGTCATAACCTTAAGGCTGCCTATGAGAAGCTTGCTCACGATTATGAGCATGGGATCATGATCATGAGGCAATTAAATAAGTTTGAGGATTTCATTTAGAGACTCTCATGATCATATGGAACAGGGTCATGCTCGTGATTAAAGATGACTATAGTCATGAGGAAGAGTATATGAGAAGAGCAAAAGAAGTCAGTGACCCTTACGATCCTAGTCACGATCATGAGGCGTGTAGTCACAGTCATGATCAAGGTCTCATAATCATGATGAAGATGAAGACCAAAGGAAAACTTGAAGGCAGTGATCCTCACAATCATAAAAGTAGTCACGATCCAACTGTTAACTTTTAAACTGTCAGAATCTTCTTGTAACAACTAAATTTCTTATAAGTCACGATCATAAGGGTATAATCACAATCCTGAGCCTCTAATTTTCTACAAAAATTTGAAGAAATACTTAATGAAGCAAGAGAAGTTTGGGGATGGTGGAATGACTTTATAATAGTTAGTTTTTTATTCCCAATTATAGATACTTGTTACCAAACCTCATTTAATAGGTTAGAGAGTTTTAATTAATAATCTTTAATTTGAAATTAATTATGCTCAATTTTTTATTATTATAAAATTCTTTTATTGAGAGTGATCAGGGCATATTAGTGATTAGGCAATTTTCATTTACTCCTTTCTTGGGTTTGGTTTGAGTGTTGTCTTTGCAAAACGCTCGGTTATATATTATTTGCAAGTTAGCCAAGAAAACTCAATTATAAAGGTTTGAGTTCAGCCTAAAAAAATATTGTTGTATTTAATCTAAGTTAATATATTGGTGTGTATTCAATCTAAGTTAATATATTAGTGTGTATTCAATCTAAGTTAATAGATTGGTTAGGGGTTTAAAATCGTAACTTATGGATAAATTAATTAGAGACATAGGTTTATCAATAATTGAACTCTCTAAATAGCTTGTGTTAATTTTTCTTCTCCCTTACTTCTTAATCTTTGTTTTCTTTTTAATCTCTCTAAAATATCAATTAGCCGTATTAACCCCTATAGGGCATTTGAATTAGCTTCCTATCAAATTTTACATTTAGTATCTAGGGAAAGTACAATTTTGTATCATGTGGTTTGAGGTTTTGACACAAATGATCTTGTGTTATTTTTTTATGACATTTTACTACTGTGAGTCTCTGTCCATTAACACAGGAAGGAAAAATCCAATAACGTCGTTACACCTGTTGATGTGGCTTCCAACCTATGGCTTTTGAAAAAAAATTAATTAATTTTTTTAGGAACAATATGGCTCAAAGAGTGGGGAGGAGGAGAGGTTTATGAGAAAATCTTCAACTAGAATGGATTTTTTTTATTCATTTGTTTCAATGTTCTTTTGTTTTAATTTTGGGGTTTAGAATGAGTTTGGTGTCTAAATTTCAATTTTGTTGTCAGCAAGCCATTGTTCACTCTCTCATGAGCACCAGCACGGTTGTCTAACCCACCTCGTCCCAGCAAGCAGCCGACGACCAGCCCCAGTCTGAAACTACTACCCTGTCCTCCCACACAGACTAGTTACACCTTCCCAACTCCAACTTGCATTTGTTTCACAGCAACTCTCATAGTCCCTTTGTTTTTTCACCACTTCAAATTAATTCTCTAAGAAAAATCACAACCTTCTCAAATTCAAACTTATTTCAAAAGATTCTAGGGAGGTAATGGTTTCCTCAATTTAAATTTAATTTATGCTCTTTAATTTTAGAAGTTGCTTTTGTTCTTGGAGAGAATGCTTAGTAATCTTGTGTTTTGGACTTGTTGTGATTTGTTCGTAATGTTGGAGATGAAGTTTATTCCCTTGTCCTTTTAGGAAATTGAATTTTTCTTAAGCTTGTTCATCTTCAATTGATTGTGAATGCATCATCAATTTTGCTTGTGAATTCATCTTCAATTGATGCTACTTTAAGTTCAAAGATTCTTGATTTTAGGGAGCCACGTCGTTCCTTAAAAAATTAATTAATTTTTTTTTTTACAAAAGTCATATGCTGAAAGCCACATCAGTACACCATGTCAACATGTGTAATGATGTTGTTGACTTTTTCCTTCATGTGTTACTAGACAGAGACTCAGGGTAATAAAATTTCACAAAAAATAACACATGTGCATCTATGTCAAAACCTCAAACCACAAGATATAAAATTGTACTTTCCCCTATTTTGTATTCAATGTATACTTTGATTTTATTATGTTAAAAAACATTTTCATCTTTCTATTGCTTATGATTTTTTCAATAGATCTTTATCTTTTTATTTATATTTTGGGCAACCATTTATATTGTTATAATTTATATTTATCACCAAACATTTTTTATTTGTTTTCTCTATTTTTATCTTTATTTGACTTAAAATTTATAATTTTTATTTGGAATACTTAATTTTTAATTTTTTTAAAATATCATATTTGGTATAAGATGGTTCCTCTTCTTTTTACACCATGATCTCTATTCACAAAATAAATTTTTCTCTTCATAACAATTTCTTTATGTTAAAATCAATTTTCAAATTTAATTTAATTTTGTATTTATTTAATTTGAAATTCAAATTTTATTGTTCATATATTTGGTTGCTATTTTTATTTATTTATATTTGTTATACATATTTATATCTCTTTTTATACTATCATCTACATTCACAATGTAAACTATTTTATTTTTATAACATTTTCTCTTTATTAAAATGAACTTTTAATTTTAATGTTATCTTCATTTTTAAGTTTTATTTTATATTTATTCAACTTAAATTTTATTATTTTATTTGAAATGTTTGACGTTTATACTTTATTCTATTAAATTCTATTTAGCTATCATACAAGTTTACATAAAATTGGTTTGTGATGAAAGTTATATTTCTTTTTATTATGATTTTAAATTTGCTATAATCTCTCTCTCTTTATATATATATTTGACGCCACAGATTTCACTTCCAAAAAACTAGATTTTGGTGGTTCCTCATCTATATTAATTGTATTTGAACTATTAGATAATCATAGTGGATGGTCATATCATTGTTTCCGTCGCTATTGCGGAGCCGTACATGAGATTCTTACCTCACACGGCTCCTCAGAGGCTATAAAACAATTCAAGGACCTGAACAGAATATTTATTTGCTATATTTGTAGTATATATATTTGTAATATATATATTAGTAAGATAATATTTCCACGTTTCCTATATATATATATATATACATAACTAATATTATTTTCTTACATGACAAATTACCTTTAAATAATTTTTTTATTTAATTGTTTCCAAACTTATTTCATAATTTATTATTTTTTATGAAAATTTTGTTTGCAATCAAGAAAATAATAAAATAATTTGAAAGTAACCTATAAAATTGAATTAATTATTAATAAATAAATAAAATTTAATTATAAAATAAGTGATTGCTTAACTAATAATAAAATTTAATTAGATAATAAGTGACAACAAAATTATTTAATCGCAATAATAAGTGCTGAATTAATTATGAATTAAAATGGTAAAAATAACCTAAAAATTAAAAATTTTATTAATTATTAATCAAAAAATTAATTAGATAATAAGCTACTAAAATTATATGTTATCATAATTAATTATAACAACAATTGACTAATTAATTATAAATTAAAACAATGAAAAGTAACTTATAAAATTGAATTAATTATTAATTAAAAATTAAAAAATTAAATAGATAATGTGCGACCATTTAATTATATGATATTAAAATTAATGACACTAACAAATGTCTAATTAATTATAAAGATTTGAATAAAAGTTAAGATTAAAACTAATTACTACATTAAGTATCTAATTAAGAAGTAATATAAAAGTAATACATAAAATTAAATTTGTTATCAATTAAAAATTAAAAATTAATTAATTAGACAATAAGTGGCCAGTTAATTTTATGTGATTAAAATTAATTAAAATAATAAATTTACAATTAATTCTAAAAGCATAAAAATAAAATTAAAACTAATGATAAGAATTAATTCCTAATTAATTATATTAAAATTTGACAAATTGCATATTTTTTTTATCAGCCAAAAATTAAGCACACACTATATATATATGAACATCCAACATCCTCATCCTCATTTTTATATGAAAACTTATTTTAAATTTTTTTCTAAATTGTATTATTTTTAGAACTATTTGTATCTTTATATACCTTTTTACCAACCCTTTATTTACATTAAACTAAAGATTAAAACGAAATGAATATAACCTCTAAAATTGAAATAATTATTAATTAAGAACTAAAAATAAATTAGATAGTAAGTGAGTGACTAATTATATGAGATTGAAATTAATTGATTATAAATGAAAAGGAAAAATTGCA
>CATIWM010476751.1:0-11621 GCA_949671775.1 Mallotus repandus
AGATCTCTAAACTATTATAGTACATCAAGGCCTTTTTCAAGGTTCAGAGGTGCACTTTGGTTGGTGCAGTTAATGTTGTTTGTGAACTTCCCAGAATTAAAAAGTCATGAACTTCCTCAATCAAATGAACCAATTGGCTTGAAGGTTTATCGTTATAGCTACTCCATATCATTCCAAGATATTTTATCATTTTTTCAAAGAAAAAAATAAGGACACATGAGCAGCTTTTCATCTTCCGTGGAGAAGAAACAAAAAACACTTGGTTGAAATATGTACTAAAGGATAATGAACCTGGAGTTCTGGAGCATATTCAGTTAAGTTTTTTCTATGCCTATACGACTGCAAGGCCATTCTTTATAGGTGGTACTGGTTCATTTAACTCAAACAAGCCATCCATAACTATAGAGTACTACATGCCTTATCTATGGAGTAGGCAATTTAGATTACACCAGTCTATGTATCCAAAAGAATTTGAGGTTACATCTGAGTGCAATTTATAGTATGTTGAAGAAATTTAGAGATTTCTTGGTTGTCTGAAAGATCTTAAATGTAATGCTATTATCTCCTCTCAACAAAATGTTGACAATTTGAACAAGTGGTGGTCTCGGAGATTTCTTGGTGTGATTCCTCATGATATTGAACTGTTATAGCAGGTCAGCTAAAATTCATACATAATTTTATGTTTCATTGTTATTCAGTAATATTCTTCTTTCATATTCTCACTTTCCTACAATGACAGGTCTGAAATCTTTCATTACACCACCAACATCCAAAAAATGAAAATCCATTGTTGAAGAGCCAAAACATAAAAGCGTCAAAACATCTATAATTAAATAGGAAAAATCCAATAAGAGAGAGAAAAAAGAGAAGAAAGTTGCTTCAACACCTAAGAAAAAGGTGATTTCCATTTCATTATCTTCTATATTAAGAAGATAAAATAGGCTACACCGAATTGGAACCTATTGTAATACTAAAGACGATCCCGTGCAGATTGTTGATGATGTCCTTGAGGATTTATGGGATAGCTTTGACGCCAATGAGATTAATGGCTCACCACAAAGTTTCTCTTTTGATCATGAATAGAACGATAATTTTATTGCTTCACCAACATGGCCAAGGGAAAAAAATGTTGACAATGTAGATGTCAGCAACTCGGATTCATCTAAGGACAAAAAAAATGAAGCCATACCAGCTTCAGGCGAAGCGGAAATGCTAATAACCAACTTCATCACTATTTTCTAATATAATTTGTTTGTTTGGTTAAATTTACTTAAGCAAATGTCTTTAGTTTACTGAATTTCTTGGTTTTGTTACTTTATTAGTGTAAAGACTGATGTTAGTGAAAGAAGTAAGAAGGCATTCTCAATTCCTTTACCAGAAGAATTGATGATTGATCTTGATTTTAATTTCTTAGACCAGTCTACTACATCTGCTTTACAACAGCACACAGTATTCACACGAGATTCCATAGACACATCCAAGAAAACTGTTTATCATATTATAGAACATGAATTGCTTACACTAGGTGGTTATCAACGGGATGTATTTCTTTCAGCTATGTCAGTACTTTATAGTGCTTCATCAGGAACAGATCAATATGAGTGTGTCTCTAAAGCACTCGCTGACATTGATTCAATTTTCAATTCCTCGGCCACAACCACTAAGTTCATGGACAACCTTTCATGTAATATAACGAGTTTGAAAAGTGATGTCGAGAAGCAGAAGGCTATGAAGAATGCACTGAAAGTGCAAAATAAGGACATGGCTGATGTCCACCAGGAGTATTTGGAAGAGCAGCACCATATTGAAGACCTACTCAAAGAGGTTGGAAGGAGGAAGGAGCATCAGCTACAGCTTTTGGAAAAGGTAGAGGGAATGAAACTTCAAACGCAGCAAGTCAAGTCTGAATACCAACAAATTACTGCTCGGTTATCCCAATAGAGAGAACAATCATTAAAATGTACTGAAGAGTATAAAAGGGCATCTGAAATTATAGAGGCCTGTTGCTTAAAGTGGCGTGAGTTGAGATCTCCAGATTTTAGCAACTTATAATGCAACTGTGTTAATATCCACAATTTTTTTGGACAATATTTTGTTTAATCTACTACCAATAAACTTTTTTAACAATGACATATGGCGTATGGCCTACTGCCAATGAACTATAATTTAATTATGTTTTTGCTTTTTGTTAGGCATATGGCGTATGGCCTACTGCCAATGAATATGGTTTAATCCTCACGTTAACAATGTTTGATGCACATACCTCCTTTTCTTTCTCGTAAACTTTTTCCCTGTATACTATCAATGACCTTTTTCCTTAAAGTAACGCATATGATTCCCTTTTCTTTTGTAAATTCACATATGTTTATACTAAGCCATAAATAATGGAAGAACATATATGGACACTTATTATTGCAATGGAAGAACTTCTAATAAATAACTTCATTAAATAAAAATGAACCCAATAATTTATTGAAGAACTTCATCACAGATGTTTATACTATGCCATAAACAATGGAAGAACTTTCATAAAATTAAAATGACCCAAACCATTTACTGAACCCATTTTGGGATATGCAAATAATAAATATTTAGTATCTCAAATGTACATCGATTACCATAATCATCATTTACAATGGCATCTGATAAACACCCTTTACCATGTAGAGGTACACAAAGAGTCATTCTTTTGTGTATATATATGAAGCCAATAATTAACTTGTAGTGCACATCCACATTAACACACTAGCTACAAAACTCATTCCTTGAGTCATGAATAATAGGAGAAAGTCTGGTAAATGGAAAATTTCTCCATCACCATCCTCTGTTGAAGCTCTATATGCATAAGTCCGATAACAACTCCATGTATTGAAGAAGGAAGTTAGTGAGTATCTTTCGAGAAACCTTTAGGATTTTGGATATGATGACACTCAGCTGGGGCTCCTACACCCATTTCCTCTTTTCGCTATGTACGAGTTATTTCTTAGTGACTACAGAGAATATGCATAAGGAATGAATGAAGAAACTGAACAGAGGTTAATTAAGGTTCATCAAATTGATGATACTGAAGAAACCACCCCAACAAGGAGAAGGGCACCACCGGAGGCAAGAGCAGTAATAGCAGCACAAGCAGTAGTAGTAGTTCAATCTGGCAACTACATTGTTGTGTCAGACACCACTTCTTTTGAAGTTTAAAGTTGGATGATTGTCGTTTGAAGTCTTTTTTTTGTCGTTCGAAGTCTCTTTTTAATGTCTAATGATGTTTAATGTTGTAGTTTACTCCTTCTGAATATTGTCCCTTTCAGTTCTATTAATGAATTTAAGTTTATGAAAAATATTATCAAATCTTCGAACTTGTTGATTAACTATATCAAGTACCAAATAATCAAAGTTAAAAAACACAAACCTAAGTTATTTAGAATAGTGTCAGTAATTTATACTTTTTGTCCCTTCTGTTTTTTATGAAAAAAATTGCAGTTAAATTATTCAACGAAAACATCGTACATGAAAACATAACACATAACTTCACAACTTTTATTTCCAAGGAATCAAAGTATAAAAAAAGTGAAGTTACTATTAAAATATGTGGTGAAGTTACTTGAAATTTACTTAACTGAGGCTGATTAAGAAGCTAAGATCATATTAAACAAACTGTAACATTTTCTGCAACTCTTAAAGTTGAAACATTGAAATCAACCTCAGTTAAGTAAATCATTTAACCACTATATGCATAAGAACAAATTTTCAATTTGCGTTCAACATTTCAATTTTCAGTTCAAAATTAATAACATTATAACATAGGGAACCTCAAGTTTAGTGAAAAAGTAATCCATATCATTATTTTGAAATCACAACCAAAAAGTCTATGTTAAACACAGAAACCACAACCAAAAAGCCTGTGATAAACACAAAACCACAACCAAAAGCTTGTGATAAACACTAAATAATACATCCAAAAAATAACAAAAAATGTTTTAAAACCCATAGTGCAATTGCCTCTTTGGTGCAGAGGCTTGAAATTGCACTTTTGTTATCTTCCCCAAACAAAATCCAATTATAAACACAGTAATAATAATTCCCAGACGAATAAAACTAAAACCATAAAAAGAAATATGGTTGTTCCTCCTTATTAAAATGGTTTTGTTCTCAACCTTCTCCACTTTCGATTCCTTCTCAGTAGGGAATGTGGCTGCGACGAAATTTGATTCCCTAAATTTCTTTGATGCAGATGCAACTTCACTCATACTGTTGAAAGGCCGATACATACACCCTTTGAAGCCTACAACTGAGCGACTACATTTTTCCCAGAATGTGTAGATCTTAGGTGCATGTCCATTGAACACAACATAAAACTTATTTCTTGGTCTTCTGTTGTAAAAGGATTCCATGTTTTCTTTTGTTTTTGAATAAGAATCTGCAGCAAACTTGTGTTTTCTTATGCTTTTGAATAACAATTTTTGTAAAAAAATTTGTAATGTGAAAATTAATAGTTTAACGATATATTTTCTCCTTTAATATTCAACATGTATTTAATAATAAGAATTGTAAAGGAAGCTTATTAGATTTATGAGAAAAACAAATCAATCACTATTTATCTTCTCCAGAAGCCATTAATGTTCTTCTCACTCTATACATCAAGGGTAGAACAGTAAGTTAGCTTAATCATTAATGGCGAAAATTTAATTTTTTTTTACCTATTTCGAAAATATATCTTTTCTATCCAGATAAATTCTATTCGTTTATTACTATTCATATATATATATATTTTAGAATATTAAATTAAATATAAAAAATATATTTGCGGGAATTATACTTTCAAGAAAATAATTTTTTATAAAATGATGAACTGGCATTAATGTTAACCATTGCAAATGTGACTCCAAGTGTCAACTTTTTTTTTAACCGGGTCTCATACAAATCTTGCACACAATTTTTAATTTTTTAATTTTTAATTTAATCTTGCTCACTTTAAAGTTCAATTTTTTGAGTCTGCAAATAGGAATTTCTTAATTGTGATCAGAATTTATAATTATTAAATATGTAAAAGAAATTACCATATTACTGCTTAATCTTCCACCACAATTTTTTTACCAGAGATAAATGATATTTAATCGTCAATATATTTGGTTTCAGTTCGAATCATCACATTAATTTTGTAAAGTAGAAACCTTACTCTTTCTAAGGCTAAGGCCTAAGTTGACTTCAACTTGGAAGTCCTCTTGGGTCCCATAACTTAATGTTACCAAAAGAAAGCACACGGTGGCCCCTGTTATCCGATGTCAAAAAGCTGCTTTATTTGAAAATGTAAATCCGAACCTGACAAAGATTGGCATTAATTAACATCGACTATTTCTGGAGAAATGAAATTTTGAATTTAAACCATAATATATACTGTTATATTAAATTAGATGTTTAAAAGAATTTATAATTTTTATAATTTTATTTTAATTAAATTAAATTTAATTAAAATTATAGAAATAAAAATAAAAGATTTAAAATACAGCCCTTATTTGGCACAAATTCATACATAATGAGTACTTATTGCTTTTCACAGCACCAACCAATTAAGGAGTTGGACCAAATTTTTATGTTTTTTTTAAACTAATATCATTTAAAATTTTAAAATTTATTAGATTCTACCTCTCTGTTTCTAAATAATTATCATTTTAAAAGTTTAATTTTATTCTTAAATAATTGACGTTTTAAGTTATTAATATATATTAATTATTTTTTTTATTTTATTCTTATTTAATATAAAAAAATTAATTAGATAAATTTCTACTAATTTTATATAAATCTAATAATTATTATAAGAGTAGTATAATATTTTATATATATATTAATATAATTTTTAATTTATATGAAAAAATTTTAAATGATGATTATTTAATATTATGATGAAGTATCTAATTGGTTGATGGTTGTCGCTTATGATGTATAAGTTTTCGATCCCTGTGCAGACTCTGAAGTTATCTTTTACACATCAACAAAAGAACGGTGCTCCCTTTCCAAGAATTTGTTCATTCAAATTGCTTGTTGCAATTTCTCGTTAACCAATAGTTAATTTTTTTTAATTTGTAGAACTTAATTATAATTTTGAGTAAATTATTTTTTTTTTCCAAAATTTTTTCGAGATTTGGTCTAATCAACATTTATCTCTCTCTTATTTAAAAGTTGAAATTTTATCTTCTTCAACTTTTATTCCGTTAACATTTAAGGATTTCTATTAGAATTAGACAATTTTTTTCAGTTAAGTATTATATTAAAAAATTAAAACACCATTTCAAACAGTCTAAAACTATAATTAACTACAAAACACTAATAATATTGTTCTCTTTTTTATGAACTATATCATCAGTAAGTGAGGAATGTGTGTATTGAATGTTACTAAATATAAAAGACTAAAATATTATTAGTGTTTTACAATTGATTATAATTTTTTACTGTTTGAAAGGATATTTTAGTCTTTATATATATATATATATAGATATATATATAAACGTTTAACTTAAATAATGGTACAACTCTAATGAAAGTCTTTAAATGTTAACAAAATAAAAACTGAAGGAGGTAAAAATTTGATTTTAAAACGAAAAGGAAGTATGCATACATTAGGTCAAATCTCAAGGAGAAAATTATAATTTGCTCTAAATTCTAGAAAGAAAATGTTCATGTTGAGTTTGTGACATGAATTTTATGGAGAATTGATGGTTTTGAGGTTTTGGATTATGTCACGGCCATGCCTAGACCATGTTGAGGTATAAGTTATGTCCAGTAGAGAGTACGGCCAAAGCATACATATTTTTAGGGTTTGGCAATTGGTGTTCTCAATATTGTTAGCCGCCCTAACACTTATTTGTATGCTCTTTTGCAACATAGTAAAATCCTCTCTTCCTCTGCCCATGGTCTTTTCCGTCTTGGAATTTTCAACGTGTGTTGTTTCTTTAATTCTTTGTTTTACCATTATTTTGTTGTATTTAATTGTTTATTTGTGCACTCTGATCGCTTCTGCTATGTAACAGTTCATATTCATAATTTTAAAATAAAAAGTTTTTACTAAAAAAATGAAGGTCTAATGTAGATTTCCATTTAAAGTTGAGGGTCTAATTTAATACTTTAATCTAATACTATTTATTAAATTTTAATTACAAAAGCATAAAATTTTTAGATATGTAACCATTAAATGTAATAAAATTGCCGGATAAATTAATGGAAAAGAAAATAAAAGTTGTTAACAAAAAAAGGTACAAGGGCCGTCTGTTTCCATTACATTTTCATAAATTTAGTGGACTAGCATCCATTGGTTCTTTTTGTGGACTTTTGGACATGGAGACAGCTCAAGTCACTGAACTTTGGAAAGAAGCCAGATTGAATTTTCTAAATTACTCAAATTTTTCTAAATGATCTAATGACTTCCTATACAGCCGTTTACGTCCGCACCATCTTGAGAAATTCAATTAACAAGAAATGGTGTTGTATATTAATTTGGCCTGTCAAGGTTAAGTAGCCTATTGACATTACCACCAAGTTAAGTATTCGATTATTGCCAGTGAGAAAATAGTCAAACAATAACTTTTTTTTCAAAAATATTCAAAGGTACAAAATTTCATCATCAAATTAAAAGAGGAGAACTGTCTCTTATTATACAGTGCATTAATGCCTAAATTATATAATCTCTTTATTAAAAAAATTGGTGTTCACATGTCAATAAACCTTCATATATTGAATGGTGTAATTTATACGCAAGGATGGGATGGTATAACCTCTAGCCATACAAATATACCGACTATTGTAATTGTTGAAAAAAACAATGATGTAATTTATAGTGTTTATACGCTGAATGGATATGTCTCTTGCCCTCTACACGCGAGCAAAAATGATGGGTCAACGCAGCAGAATTGGAACTCTGTGTTGTAGGATGATCTTACAGAAAAATGACCGCTGTACTATTTCCTGTTTCTAATCATATATGTGTTGGATATACGGATGAAATATGATAAAGAAAATACAAAAAATCTGCAACAGAACGAAATTATGTTTAACATTGCATAATGAGATTAAGAAACCAAATACAAAAAGAAAAAGATATCAATGGTTTCAATTATTCAACAGTACTGTATCAAACACAAATGACAGCATACGTGCATGACTGTGGATGAGTTCTAACGAGTGTGCATAAGCAACACAGATGCTGAAGAACCTGAAGAAGATGCAGTGAACTGGGAGGAACCGGTAGCGTGGCTTGAAGATCGGTTTTGACTTTCTTTAGAATCCAAAGACAAGTACAGTGGTGAAGGATGTGGTGGAGAAGGTAAATATGCAGGTTCAGGCATCTCTGAAGGAAGAACAGGCAATGGAGTTTCAAAATTAAGGACTTGAATTGCTTGCCTTACGGAGGGTCTAGACTTTGCAACTGGATGAGCACACCAAAGCCCAACAATCAACAAACACTTCATTTGTTGTTCATCAAAATCTCCATTCAATCTTGGATCAGCTGCTTCCTTCAAATCTCCTTCTCCATAAAGTTTCCAAACCCATTGAATCATTTATTGATCCTCGCTAGACTTTTGGTTGATGGGTTTTCTTCCACAAGCTATCTCCAGAGCAACAACACCGAAACTATAGACATCTGATTCCCTGCTAGCCTTGCCTGTGATGACACATTCTGGAGCCATATAGCCCACTGTTCCAGCCAAAATTGTTGTTTCTGGACCTTTGCCATGATCTACAAGTCTTGCCAGACCAAAATCACCAAGTTTGGCATTAAAATTTGAATCCAGCATGATGTTGCTTGACTTTATATCTCTATGCAGCACGCATTGATCGCACTCTTCTTGTAAGTAAAGCAATCCTGAAGCCAAGCCTTGGGCTATTTTATACCTCAAATCCCATGTCAACAAGCAATCTTCTCTAAAAAGATGGGAATCCAAGCTTCCATTAGGCATGATCTCATAAACAAGTAAAAGTTCCATTTTTTCATGGCACCAACCTATAAGTTGCACTAAATTCCTATGCCTCAATCTACTAATAATCTTAACTTCTGATGCATACTCCTTCATCCCTTGTTTGGAATCTCTTGACACCCTCTTCACTGCAATATAGGTGTTTAATTCCTGCAAGAATCCTCTATAAACTGCACCAAAACCTCCCTCCCCAAGTTTTTCTTGCTCCGAAAAGTTACTTGTTGCACGAACCAAATCTTGGAACACAAACTTTCTTGGGCCAGTAGCCCTTCGGAAATCATCATCCATAGACGCATCAAAGTGATCAACAACTCCATTATTTTTCTCCCCTCTATGCCATTTCTGCATGAAAAGGAAAATTAAACCAATAAGCACCACAAACCCTCCTAAACTTGCCCCAACCGCATATCCTACCCATTTTTTCGATCTCTTTTTTGGGGCATCCTGTGTTGTAATCGTTGGACCATTGGCCATTGATGCTACATGTTTTGGCTTGTCAACAAATTGGAAGTTGGAACTGAAATACCATGAGTGAAGAGTATGTATCTCTAAGGATGCTCCTGTTGAGGCTGAGAAACCAATTGCAACCCATTCAGGCAAATACTTCGATAGATCAACTGCATCAGAAAGAATTTCCTCGAATATATTGCCATGATCATCGAAGTTGGTGAAGGTAACACTTAATTTTTTTGAAGTAGAGTTATAGCTAATTGAAGCATTATTTCTTTTATTCTCCTTTACACCACTATACCACTCCACATGATTCGTAGATACCACAGAGCTGATATCGATACCAACATGGTCGCCACTGCTGTTATTATGATAAGAAGGTGGATCCCAATTTTTGTTCCGATAAGTGTCAAACTCCACTGCAACGAATGGAGTTAAAGATCTCTCATTGTCACTAGTAAGACCAAGACCGCCACTCGCCGTGTTTGGTAATGGGAAGTCAGTCGGTGCAAGGAAAAAAGCCAACCCATCTCCATAGTTGCCGTCGGATATATTTAGAGAATGAATGGTGAAGGAGAAATTTGTATAGAAGTCGGTGAGTTTCATTGGCTCCTTATCCCAAAGGTGCAACGGTTGAGCATAAGTGATTCGACCCATGCTGCTATTCAAGTGCTTGTCTTGCTTGTTTATTGTGAGATCGATGTTGCTTGTAGACACAGAAGCGTTTGCCGAGTAATTTATGCTGTGATCATTCACATTAAAGCTGGGGAAATTAAAGGTTAGAGAAATTGCATGGGGCACTTTGAGGAAGAAGAAAGCGACCATCACCATCACCGCCGAGGAAAGAAGCTGCTCGGGTGAACTGAGTTTTCTTGAACTTGCAGAAGGCCATGCTAGTAACCGAGAGAAAGATTGGATCGTAGAGATGTGGCAAAGTTTGTCACATAACATTTCAATAACTATATCTTTTTGCCATAACTAAAGTATCATAGTCTGTCATGCCGAGTTTGTCAATCTCTCTCTCTCTCTCTCTCTCTCTCTCTCTATATATATATATATATAATGATGGTGTTTCGGGGCGCAACACCAACAGTGTATCCCGCCCTGCAAAAAAGATAAAAAAAATAATATTTTCTTTTTTTCCCCAAGTACAAAGGACTATTCAAATGGAGAGGGAGGAAATTTATGAAATTTCACGGACCACCATAATGTTGTTCATGTTGACATTACTAATATATATTTTCAAATGACGTGCTAGTTGTTGCATGATTCCAACTTCCTTTTTTTAATTAAAAAAACTTGGTCTAACACAAATCTTCCGCACAATTTTTAAAATTTTTATTTTTAATTTGATCTTGCTCACTTTAAAGTTTAATTTTTAAAGAAGCTGCTGCTAGTAATGCTAGTTTCACAGTGCTTCAATCTCCTCCAATTGGGTTACGTGATCTTTTGCAGATAGATCATAACAACCTAATTTCTGGATGTCCTAGCAGTGTTTACTTTGTTTGTGTTCGGGCTTTTGCCTTATATTCCTACTAACAAAAAGGAGAAATTTCACAAGTTTTATGTGATAAGCATTTATAATTATTAGATATGTAAAACGAAAATTATCATTTCACCACATATTTTCACTAGAAATAAAGGCTATTCAATCATCACTCAATATTGTGGAGATCGAAAAGAAACAGTTAATTGTTAACAATTAGTATTTTAAAAACTATTTTTGTGAGTTACTGCTAAAGTGGGTCTTATAAACTTAGCAAAGAAGAAAAAAATTGAAATCAAAATCTCTCATTTTCAAAAATAAAGTGGCTCTTACCACTTGAGTAATACCCTAATTAACTCTAATAGTCAACATATTAGGTTTAGTTCAATTCATCACATCAATTATTAATTTTGTGAAAGCAGAATCCTTACTTTCTAAAGCTAGGACCCAAGTTGACTTTGAATTCGAAGTCTTCTGGGGTCCCGTAACTTGAGTTGCACGTCTTCCACGACAAAAATTCTACGGAGAAAGCAATGAACAGAATGTTACCCAAAAGAAACGTGGCGACTCTGTTGTCCTATATCCAACAGTTGTTCACATGAACTATTCTAATTTAATGACATTTTGAATTAAAACTGTAATACATTAAGTCATATTAAATTAAGCATGCATAATTAATATATTATTTCATTTCAACTAAGAAGTTATTTGGTTGAAATTTC
>CATIWM010476842.1:0-11264 GCA_949671775.1 Mallotus repandus
AATGCAGGAATAATAATATAATAAGAGAAAATGGCAGAAATAAAAATAATAAATAAAAATGATGCAAAAAGAATAATAAAAATGCTTACACCAAAAAAACCCATTTTTTTATATAAAAGAGAAAATAATGCAAAAATGAATGCAAATACTCTCAGAATCACCCGAACTACCGACGTCTTCAACATATTTTATAGCCAAACTTCAAAATCATCACAAAAATCACAACTTCATCAAAATAATACATATTCACAATAAAATGGGTGAAAATGCAAAAAAAATGATAAAAAATAATAAAAATGACAAAAATGAGATGAAAAAGATGATAAAAATGCAAATTTTAATTAAAAATGGTTAGGAGATCCTTAGAGGGACCGAGTTGTTACCCTTGATGCGTGTTTTGACTTAAAAGGTGCTTGGTTTGGATTTAAAGGTCTATATTCTAAGAACAAAAAAATAAAGAAAAATGATTTTAGTTTAGTGTTTTTGGTGCAAATAGGTCTCCAAGTGTCTTCAATATGAGAGAGAGAGAGAGAGAGAGAGAGAGGAAAAATCGTCCAAAACAATACTATTTTCTCTCTCTAGAAGAGTGCTTTGAGAAATTTGCCAAAATCCCCTCCAAAAGAGGAAAAATTGAGTTTTTCTCAATACAGGTACAGTGACCCATGAGCTTAGGTTCTAGACCCACGCTCTTAGGTTCAGAACCCATGCGTGTGGGTCCTTGAACCTACCTTGAACCTACGTGCATGGGTCCTTGAACCCATGCAGGGGCAAGATGGTTATTTTGACCCACGGGCTTGGGTTTAAAACCACACTTGTGGTCATCAACCCAAGCTTGTGCATTGACCCGCCCCCAAGGGCTTTTCCCTTACTTTTGATCCCTTTTTAGACCTAAGTTGGCCTTTTTTAAGATTTTTTATTACTTTTTAGTTTCTTTTTGGAATTTCCAAAGGAATTTCCTCCCTATTCGACTGACAGGAATCCTTCATCATTGGATTTTTAGGCAACCGTCAAAATTTGGGTATTAACAGACGCCCCTGCAATAATCAAAGACAGATGAGAATCTCAAAATACTTTTCAATATTGTTTTCACTAATAATATTATGTCATGAATATTATAAGAGGATACATATCGGAGCACGAGAAGTTGCCTGAGAAGAAAAAGGCTGAGAAGAGCCAACCACCGCAGACTGAGAAGCGAGAACACTGGGGCACCGAGATCACTACCATCCTCGCTTAGGAGGAGTAGACTCTAATAATAGTAGCATCTACTATACAAGGGATCAAAACATCAACATAAGAGACACTCTCAAGAAATAGAACGGCCTCTGCAAGATCCCTCACTTTAACCATAGTCAACTCATCACGAGTCAACTCATGTCCCCAGTGCATGGAACTAGAGGGAGGCATTGGAACTCTCTGCCTCTCTAGACCACTCCACCACTCAAAAAATCGCTCCCTCAGATATCAGGAGTGATCCGTAGGACCAATCAGCAATACTCGGAGATAAGTAACTAAGCTAGCTCTTCGCATCTCACAAGTCCACAGATCCTTGTGTATATTCTATTATCAAGGATGAATCTACAAACAAGGGTAGGTGTTCAAATGTCATAAAGCATGACATCATCTGAAGAGATCACAAATGATAGCATACCTAGTCAAAAGATAAGTTCTCTAAAATATTTTTAGCAATAACAAGAGATGTAATCAAACCTAAAGTTTGATCAAACTAAGCTCTATATCAAGCAAAGTTGACCTTGGTCCATTTATCCACACGAGGATGAGGGAAAATACCAAGCTCATAATCCTAAATCTCCAACAGTACAAGTCAACATCAAGAGACCAACAAAAAAGGAAAAATAAATAATGAAAGGGTAGAAAAAGCAACTCACATAAACTACCATCTGGTAGCAACACAGCCTCAATGCTCCCCGGCTAGCAGCATCAAGTCCTTGATACAAGTATGAAAGAGCAGTAACTCCTTAGGCATACTCATGAAGCCTATCTAAATCCTTGAGAAAAGGTACTAGCCAAAGAGGACCAGTGCCTGAAGAGTTCGGAAACACAATCATACTCATCATGTAAAAAAGACAATAGCGAGCGAGCTTATCCACCGTTGACTTCCACTTAATATAATCCTTATACACCTTTCTAATAAGATCATAATAGTGAGAAAGAGAAACACCCTTTTCCTTTAGGGTCACCACATGCGCAAAAAGCTCCGTAGTCCACGCCTCAGTAGCAGAGGCTAAAGTGTAAGCAGCGGTTTCGAAGGGGACGGAGGAGCTAGCAAAGTTCAAACTAGAAATGGATACAAAGTCAATACCAAGGTAGTCTGAATAGCCTGACTATAAGAGCATGAGACTACATTCAAAGCGGCAATAATGCCATCAAAGCTAAGTTCGGTGGCTCTTCACTTCACTTTAGGAGGAAGGACTTGATAATACTGTGCTACTTTGTCGATAATGCCAGGCGATAGAATAACCTTCAAAGGCTAAAAAAAGAAAAAAAGAAAAATCAAAATCCTTAAATAGTAATAACATTCATCTTTTAATTTTGCAGCAAGTATAATACCACAATGACATCACCAATAGCCAGTAAGATCAATGGCCATACACATCAAGGAGAAGAAAAGCACCATAATGAGAAAACAACTTGGAAACAGTCAGCTAAGAAACCATAAAAAATTAAAAGACAAACAAACTATAACATGCTAAGGAGCAGTACAACAACTAAGAAGCTACAACATGCTAAGAAATAGTATAAGCTGAAAATTTATAAAGCATGATAAAAAAAAGAGCAACCAGAGTAGAATGGCTCACATTAGAGTGATGGGTACACTATGTGTGATAGTCAAGGCGGTGGACGAACGAAATCTCGTCTCTTTTAACCAAACCCTCAGCTCTAGGCTTCACTCGAGAAAGAGGGAGTTGAATATAATGAATGCCCTCTGGAGGAGCATTGACAGTATTAAAGTTGATACCCTCGAGGTTCATAGCCTCCTCAAACCAAAAAAAAGAGGAAAAAATAGCCATGCTTGAGAGAATCACAAAATCATCAAGAGAAAGAAAATCATTCCTCCAGAGGTGGAAGCAAAGACAACAACAGTAGAATGAGCTTCAAATTGAAGCAAAGTGAAAAAGAAAATTGTAAGAACATCAAAATTGTGCTTAAAGTGCTCAAGAACATGCATATATATAAGGAGAATAACTTCGAAGACTGTTTGGCCTACCTAAAAGGAGCGTAAGTGTCATACATCAAGTTGTGACTGTCTCCAAAAGGGTCTGATGATGAAAATATCTTCCTGAATATGACAAATGTCTGTTTGCTCTTACCGCCTCTGAAGCATGCTAAGGTCTAAAAGACCCAAAAAACCCAAACCAAGCCTCCAAAGTGCAAAATCAATTTTGTAAATTTTGAATTATCAGAATGATAAGTCACTTATGTTAAGTAATCGTTGCTTAAAATGTGCAACTCCTCAGACCGGTCTTTGTCTCATAAGACTGGAGCTCAACTTCATGAAAAAATGGAAGCTGATTTTGTTAAAACAGACATCAAACTCGTCAGTAAGCCCCTAAAACCTTTAGAAACAACCCTGAAAAAGTCCAAAGAGACTCGAGAAATAGTATGTAAGCGTATTTATAGTGTGTAACTATGCACTTGAGCACATAACAATATGTGTGAAAATAAAAGCCAACTTGGACAATACAAACATCGAAAATGCATCTGGAAGGTTTAAAAACCCATAGAAATAGCGTAGAAACAGCCCAAAAAGACCTGAAAATTGATGTGTAAGCATATTTGTAGCTAAACACGTGCCAGAGTGCATGACCACATACTTTAGCTCATGGTTACCTGTAATAAAAGTGCTTATGTACTCTTCTATGTAAAATCATGCATACGCGCTCCCCGGGACATGTACCCACGCGTAAATACCCACTTTTTTGTCATAAATTGGGGTCTCTACCTCCTATTTTAATGGGGGCCTTAACACATACTAAAATGTTATCAAATTGAAGACTCAGGACTCCTGATTTACACACTTTTAGCTCATTCGACTCACTTTTACTAGGATTTTTAGACCAATTTGAACCAAACCCACCCACATCTTTGTCAAAGCATGCTTTAAAGGTACACAAATTCACATTCTACATGTAATTTTCAACCTCTTAATGAGGATAGCTTGAAAATCCTATGAAGGTAAAGCTTTGAAAAACCAAAAAATAAGCTCAATCGAATATGAGAACCAAATAATCATTTTTACACGTTTATTTTACTATTTTCTATTTTATTTTATTATCGTTAGCAGTTGAGAAATTGTTATGGTTGTGTGGTGAGACTGACAAATTGTATGCTAATTGAACAATCTCTGCTTTGTTTTTCTTATAATAAACTGTTATTTTGCATTCTTTAGCTCTACAACGTGAAAAATCACAAAAATATCATTTTTGCATCAAGTCTTCATTTTTACTTTCAAACATACAAAATTTATCATTTTTATATAGTTTCAACATTCTCTACATTTTTAACACATTTTATTGATAAAAATCACATTTTAATATTGTAATCAACATTTTCACATCATTTCTACAACTTTATATGAAAAATCATAATTTTTAATGTAAAGTATGTATTTTGCAACCAGCAAATATTAATATTATCATTTTGCATAGTTTTCACATTTTCAACATGAAAATCACATTTCTAACATAAATTCTGCATTTTTAATACAAAAAGCATAACTTGCATCAGATCTGCACCCTTACAATCAAAATTGTATCTTTCTACTCTCCAATACGAAAATTTTTCTTTCATTTTTGCATCAAAATGCATTTATAATGTGAAAATATACATTCCCAAGCTAGAGCTTATATTTTGTGGTCCAATGATGCAACCATGCATCTTTTCTTACTTTTTAATCATTTAGAAATGTTTTATTATTCCTTTCATTTTCATTTCAATAATCTTGCAAGTGCGTCCAACTATACGCATCTATATGCTTATTCATAATTCATTAATCAAATATCTTATGCCTATTTTCTATCCTAGTGGATGAATGGGTGGAACCGTATATAGTTGTGCTAACCTCTGTTTTGCAGGTGTATTTCTATATTAGGACTAGATTTAAATTTTCACACCTTTTTCTCTTTCATATGTATTTACTAGGAAAGCCTTGTAAATAATTGTACTTTATTTCCTTTACTTTCCGTTATTATACGTGTTGTGTGTATGTGTATATATCAACTGTCATTCCAAACTAGGGTGTTGCGGTAGCCATATATCAAGTATTGTATAATAAGAAATAGTTAAAAAGTATATGTGATCTCCCGAACCTAGAATCTCTACTGGGGATGATATTTATTGAGTAACCCAATGCCGACCCTTTCAACTTTTCCTAATTTTCTAAAAATCAAGTGGCGACTCCACAAACACAAAGTGTCTCGCATCCCCCAAGACCAATCATTTGTCCTTATCCCATAAACGAAACAAATGCCCCTTTTGGTAAAGTTTCCATGTCCCTCCTTTCAATCCACTTGGTTTAGAAGAGATTCTGAATCAAAAGAAAACCTAAAAGGTCGCTCAAAGTAAGCACGCGCTAGACATGTATCAGGAGCTAAGCTCGTTTCATGCATCCCGAGTCCCAAACTTGCGCACTTTGATAGACTTTTCATATTTTCACTAAAAAAATCATATTTTCAAATCTTTGTACTGTATTTTTAACACTAAGAAGCACATGTACATATTTTGAGACATGCACTTTGAGACACATACACACATTTTGAAACACACGCACACATGCACACACGATAGATGTAGCATACATTATAACAAGAACTATAGCCATTACTGTAAGAACCATAAAAAATACAACCAGAATGGCAGTCGCTGTGATAAAATTATAGTTGCATCGTAATAAGTGCTACATCAGCAAGCTTATTTAGAGCGCAAAGCATGGACCACGACATCATAAAAAGGAAAGTTAGAATGTATTCTAATTAAGAATTATCATTTAGAAACAAAATCGATGCTGCCTAAAATGCATTTTATTAGTGGTTTTGTAGGAGGGTATGATCACAAAGAATAATGAAACAAAAATCCATGTGAGCAACAATAAAAAGGAACTTCTAGCATGTGCAAATGACAAACACTAAAGTAGCGAGAGGATTTTCCTAAAAGAAAAAGACGCCAACGAAGCTCCAAGAGCAAAATGGAAAGACAAAACACATCTAAAGAAACACACCATATGCCTAGGGAAGTACTCTATCTCACCTTATTTTAAAGAAAATTTGCATGTTCATTCATGCATCCGTGCATCCATAGTCATATTTTCATTCCAAAAATCTTTTCATGCTCTTGAAAGTGAATCCATACTGAGGGTGGCACGTAGCAAAGGTCGACTAGCCGGCATTAGCAGTTGTCACCTTATCTTAACGAAGCCTTTGGAATTTCTCAACTCTGATCATCAACTTTGAATTAGGATTCCTAAACTTTAATCAACCTAATGCTTGATAATCTCATGAAGGGAAGATAGTTCATTAAAAAGGGAATCACATAGAATTGTAACACGCAAATAGCTTGTGATTACCACAGTAAGCCTCTAAAACCAACGCGAATGCAGGATCATACTCAATCTATTCCAATGCTCAAAGCGAGTTAGAGTATCAAAAGGATCCCTTGGCAAAATTCACGCTAAGTAATATAAAAAAGGCAGTGAATACTTAAAAAGGGAAAATTAATGGAAAAAGACATATACTCCAATGCTCCCGAAAGGATTAAGAATACCTCAAAAACCCTTTAACAACATTCATGTTAAGTAATATGGAAAAGGCAGGGAATGCCTGAAAAGAGAAAAATCCTTGCATCAATGAGTTATAAGATCAAGCATTCACACCAAATAGAGGACTGTTTTGGTAACAATAGTTGTCTTGTTCGTCACAATCCCCTATGATCTCACTTTGAAGAATCCTCATCCGGTCATTTGGAACTCTTGCTTTCCACTTGGTTATAAGAATATTATTGGCAAAGAGTTATTGATCGAATCTCAAAGAAATTAAAGAAGCTTAGGAAGATAAGGCTACCAAAGCAAAGGTCACCCGAAGTTCCTAATATGTACCCCTCACCAGTATAGGTAAGCCACAAAAAGCATAAACAAAACTCTCATGCATCATAGTTTTAAAATCAAATTACATCATAACATTTTGGTTTTTCACACGCCATGATTTTGGAAAACATCACACATAAACACCTGCACTTAAGGCTTGATTAAGGCCATATGGTGTATTATGCTTAAAGCCTGATCAATGTTGCATAGCACCCATAAAAAAATTTACATGCATTTTGGTTTCTTTAAAACATGACACTTGAGGCCCACCTAAGGATATACAATGTACCCTTTGCTTATAGCCTGGTAAAGGTTACATAACACCCTTCGCTTGTAGCTTGGCAAAGGTTACACAACACGCTTCGTTTCTACCTTAGCAAAGGTTATATAACACCCTTTGCTCGTAGCTTGGAAAAGGTTACACAACACCCTTTTCTCGTAGCTTGGTAAAGGTTACACAACATCCTTCACTTCTAGCTTGGCAAAGGTTACACAATACCCTTTTCTTGTAGTTTAGCAAGGGTCACACAGCTCCCTTTGCATGTAGCTTGGTAAAGGTTACACAACACCCTTCACTTGTAGCTTGGTAAAGGTTACATAGTTTGAACTATTTATTGCGAAAATATGATCCCCATCACTTATTATAGCCCTTAGAACACCAAATCTATTTAACAACTTCTTCAAGAAATGAATTACCACCTTAGCATCATTTGTTAGTAAGGCTAATGCTTCCGCCCATTTAGAGATATAGTCTACACCCACCAAAATAAACTTATTCCTACAAGATGAAGGAAAAGGTCTCATAAAGTCTAATCCCTATACATAAAAAATCTCCACTTCTTGGATTAGAGACAAGGGCATTTCATGTCTCTTAGAGATATTGCCTATGTGTTGGCATCTATCATAATGGTTCACATACTCCTTGGTGTCTTTGAACAAGGTAGGCATAAAGAACCCACATTCTAGGACCTTGGATGCTATTTTGATCCTTTTTCTCATTCTCCTTGAAAATTTCAGCTTATGTCTTCACCTCCTTTCCACTCCTTAAAGTTATGGCCTTTATTTCCTTGGGATTTAACTCTGTAGTGCTTCGAAGGTTTCCTTATGCCCTTGATACCATGGCATTATCTAAGTTGTACCTTACTGTTATGAATCAAAGATGAGTGATTCTTTGCAATTTGATCAAACTTGGCCTCCATTCTCTTTTGGTTCTCCTCATGGCTAGCCAACTTGTTAGTGATGACATCTAAGAATTTATCTAGTTTGTTCTCCACAGATGCCATCCTATCTTATGGTGGATGTTGAAACCTTGGTAGTGCTTGCTACCTTTGCAAGTTGTTATTTTTGGGGAAGTTTGGTGCAGCCACATTATTGTTGTTACTCCATGAAAAATTTGGGTGATTTCTCCACTCCGGATTGTAAGTATTAGAGTAGGGGTTATTAGCCTTCCTTCCTTGAAATTGATTACCCACAAAATTCACTTGCTCTTGGTATCCATCTCCTACCGTACCTGTATTACCAAAACTAAATTCATTATTAGAATAACCTAAGAAATTGTAATTTTCACCATTAGGGGTTGAATTATTTTTATGGGTGAGGTTGCTAAGTTACTTTGTCAATGCAGAAATCTGAGCTTGGAGGGCTGTCACTGTGTCAACTTCAAGCCTACCCATTTTTTTTGGATATTGAACTCTCTTTGAAGACCGTAGGCAATTGTCAGTCACCATCCTTTCTAAAAGTTCTATAGCCTTATCCACTATTTTCTTGATAAAAAATCCACCAGCCTTATCATCAATGCAATCTATTGTAGAACTTGTGACTCAATTATACAATTTCATAATGAGCACATCTTTTTATAGTCCATGATATGGACAGCTCCTCTGTAACTCTGTAAACCTTTCCCAAGCTTCACTCTAGGATTCATGCTTAAATTATTAGAATGAAGTGAGCTCTTTAACCATCTTTGTTGTTTTAGATGGTAAAAAATATTTAGCTAAGAATCCCTTCGCCAAATCATTCCAAGTAATGAAAGAACCAAGTGGTTGAGATTTTAACCATGCTTTAGCCTTGTCCTTTAATGTGAATGGAAATAGTCTAAGCCTTAGCGCATCACTAGACACGCCATTGTACTTGAGCATGTTGTAAATCTCTAAAAATTTAGCAATGTGGTCATTTGAGTCCTCATTCAACATCCCATAAAATTGAATGGTTGATTGGAGCATCTACAACAAAGCCGATTTGATCTCAAAAGTATTGGCTTCAATAGTTGGTCTTGTGATGCTTTGCCTTATCCTCCCAATCCAGGCATAGATTTGTCCATCAACAACTTGTATTAGCATGATTATCATTGTTTGCCATCGTGTTTAACTCTTCTCGTGAGTTTCTACGGTTTTCCTTTTCAAACTTGGTTAACTCTAGCATGTATTATATTAGTTTCTTCCCTAACTTTTGGATACTATGCATAAATCGAAAAGCTTTGTAAAATAAAAAATTCAAAATAAGAAAAATAAAATTTGTGCCTTAATCCAACAAAAATAAAATCAATTATGATGTTAGAATCAAAGTCCTCGACAATAGCGCCAAGAACTTATTTATTAAATTCCGCAAATGTATGGTGACTGACAAGTAGTAAAAATTTGTTCCCTCGGAGACTAGTTCTAACCACCTATTAACCTAATTTTTTTTATTATCCAAGGCTTTTGATATTAAGAAATAAGAAGAAAATTAAATAGCAAATAAATAAATTTGAAAAGTAAAAATAAATTCTAGAATAATAAATTAAACAAATGATGAACACAATGGTCAGGAATTGATTTTCTCTCACAATCCTTAGTTCACTTTAATTAATTAGCCTATCAATCTTGTAAGTCCTGGGCATTTCTAAATTATCAATTAATCTCTCTCAAGTATTAACCAAATTTAATTCATAATTCTCAAATAAGAATACCAAGCCCCAATTCTCATTGTAAACTTAATCTCTTAAATTGAACCATAAATTTATTTACCCAAACTCAATTTGAATTTAATTTGCTTATGATATCTCTACCTATAAAAAATTTAAACCTCAGTTTATAGATCCAATAAGGTTTTGATTTCTCAACCTAAAACCCTACTTTTAATTTATGCTAATGTTGATCAAGCATCAACACAAATTGAGCACAATAAACATAACTTGAAATTAACTAATAAACTTTATTAATTAAAGAAAAACTAATTCATGTTCAAGTCATCAATTCCAAATCAAAATAAACTTAGCCTAACATAATTTAAAAATATCCCATATCATAAAATTAATCCATAACAATTACAAGAATAGAGAAGAGAGAAGAAAATAAAACTAGGAATTCATGTTCTTTAATTCTTCCTCTCTAGTTTTTATGTTTTTTCGGTGTTTTTCTACTCTTAAAATTGACCTTAAAGTGGTATAAGTACAGATCCTTGAAGGGTAGACACGTTGCCTTCAAAACAAGCCACCACCATGTCCTTAAAATAAATTTGCCAAGGGACTGTGACCACAACAAACTTGCGATGGCAGCATCCCTCTTAGTACTAAAAACATTCATCATTGGCTGTGGTTGCAGCTTGGGCTGCGACCACTGTACCATCGGCATCCAATTTTTCACTTCTCTCGACTGCGGTCGCAACATGGTTGCGATGGTAGCCGAGTCTTCAAGTCAAATTCTTTTTCAAATGATGTGATCTTTATGGTCCTGCAACCAAAGCCAACTATTTTCACCCAAAATTCAATTTTTTCATACAAACTCTTCCCCAAGAATACAACCAACCTAAAACACATAAATTAAAATTAAAACAAAGACACCCACAAAATAAAATCAATTAAAACATAAAAATGACTAAATAACAACATAAAATGCTTAACTAATAACACAAATTTATATATATATATATACACACACACATACATACATACATATATATATATATATATATACACACACACACATACATACATACATATATATATATATACATACATACATACATATGTATGATATATATATGTATGTATGTATGTATGTATGTATGTGTATGAAATATATGTATATATGTATGTACATACATATATAGCATACATATACATACATACATACATATATATCATACATATATATCATACATATACATACATACATACATGTATGAT